>VXAX01007135.1:1941646-1982378 GCA_013399835.1 Leptocoma aspasia
TATATATTTCTCCTGGTGACAAACTGACTGTGGATTTGAACAGCCTTTAAATAATTTGTGCAATGCACAGTAGCATTCTCAAGTCCCCATTAAATTTCACTGGCCAAGACTCCTAATCAAGCAGTACTCATGGCTGCAGCTGCCTGACCAAAAGGCTTCACAAGTGTTGGTAGCAGCAAATCTTCTTCTCATTGCAGCTTAGTCACACAGGAAGACACGTCCTATAATCCATGATGGACTGTTGGGGTGGTATTCACTTGGCATCTCTCTTACTCCAGTTTTTTGGGGGTTTTTTTGCTGATTTTGGGAACTTTGCCAGAGGACAAGCATGGACCTAAGGAGAAGAAACATGAATTCTTGTAGTTGGTTTTGGGTATTTAGATTTTCATTGCCCCTTGAGACCACACTTAGCAAGTTTTCATTTACTGAATGCACTTTTTATTGGGAATTTGACATTCATTTAGCACTCCCTTTTGTTGTAATGGTTTGATGGTTCAAAGTCAACTTAGACCTTGGAGGTGGGCGTGATTTTGTGGTACCAATTATTTGTCACTTATTTGTGTTTGAGGCAGAAACAGTTGGTTACTAGAGAGAAATCAGCTCTGATTTTTCCTGGTGATTTGGCTCTGTGGCTGTGCCACACTGTCACACAGCCTCGAGCTCTGGGTGGCTCCAGAACCTCCTGCTCTGCTCCTGTGCAATGGGTGCTGCAGAGCTGGAGCTGGCACTGCCCCTCCCAGAACAGCAATCACTCTCTAAATGCAAATGTGTTTAATACATGTGTTGGTGAACTAGAGACATGACTGAAATAGTTTATGCAATGAGGTCATTATTGGGTTAGTATTGAAGATTAGCATTGCTCAATCATATTCAATTTTTTATTATGGAAATATGGAAAAATGTCATTTTCTTCCCAGCTCACATAATTTTTCACAGCAGTCTCCTGTGTGCTTTATGAAGATAGCTGCAAAATAAAATTTGATAGATCACTTCCAATTCTTTTTGTCTGTTCATATTTTGTATCGTCCATGAAGAACCCTCATAAATTTTTCATACGTAAGATGAAGAGATTTGTCGTAAAAGAGAAAGATTTATTATAAGAGACAGACTCAAAACAGCCTTATACTATCCGCAAGAAACACAAATGTAGAACTTACTATTGATATAATATTTTAGAAATAATCAGCTGGTTATAGCTGCTCTGTCACAGCGGGAGAGATGCTTTGTGTAAAGTTAGAGTTAAATCACTAAAGGCACAAATGTAATGTGGTTGTTGTTAACGATCTGTGGAGTGCTGGAGAGGTAATCAAGTCATTTGTGCGTGTAGTGACTGCAATGCCATCAGATGGCAGCTGCTGCCATCCAAGGGCACACGCCTTGCATGTGCAATGTCAGCTGTGGGGAAGGGAGCAGCTGGATCCCAGAGCTCCATCCTCACCCACCAGCATCACACACCTCGTGGGGTGCACCCAGAACATCACCCACCTTTTAGAATGTGCTCCTCCCTGGGATTTAACCATGGTGTGTGTGTGTGTGTGTTTGTTGGAAATTACCATTTGTGTGTGTTAACCCACGTGCCTCCACATGTAAATCCAGATTTCTTTTAGACCAAATGGAGATTTGTTTAATCAGTCTCTACACTCCCAGCATTTTACTGAATATATACTGGTATTTACATGCTAAATACCTGCCGTAAATCTAAAGTTAGAAGGCAAGATTACTAAGTGAATAATATTTCTTTCTATTCTTCAACTGTAAATTTGGATGGTTTTTTTCATGCTTTTATTTACAGTTTTTTCATAAGTGTTCTGAATTATCCAATCAATCCAATAAGTGTTCTGAATTATAATGGCAATCCTTTTGTCAGACTGGGTAATAAATACATCTGTTTATATTCTTACTTGTAAAATATCTTGCCTTTCTAGTATTTCAAGTTTCTCAAAACACAGGCAAGCAAGACCAAGCAGTTTTAGCTGAAAGATAAAGTTACCTGTTCTTATAGTGGATATATCATAATTTAAAAAATGAATTATGTATTATACCTTTTTTTTTCCATCTTTGCAATCCTCCTTTTAAAATTTTAAACACTGTTTAAAGTATTTGAAACCCTGCAACCTGACTGGCTGTGATAATACTTGCATTTCAAAAATGCCAGGCTGGCTTTGCAGCAGATATCCTTCAGCAGCTCATAGAGGTTGGGATTGTTACCTTCCATCTTTGTCTTTCCTTTCCCTCACCTCCCCCAGTTTGATATATCCCTCTTACAGGAAGCATTCAAGCCTTTATCTGAAGTCTTCTACCTTTATTTTTGAAAGTAGTAAGAAAATTAGAGCAGAAAGGCTGTGTTTTCATACAACTCCATCATATATTGAGATCTACCTTCTTTTCCTTTTTCTTGTGTCTTGATAATCCCTTGCTTACCTCCTGCAGATGAACTTATTTGCATTCTTTAATTGAATTCACTTGCTCTTAGGAATAGAAGACATTGATAATATTTTTGTCCAAACATATGTCTTTAATACTTTTGTCTTTAATACACTGTCAGCACCAAGGGAAACAGAGAAAGGGGAGGAAATAAACAGAACCAAATCAAACCAACAGTTTCATTAATCAGCACCAACAGTTCCTTTTCCTCCATGGGCTTTTACTGCAGTTGGCCAGAGTTATAGAGATCTCTCTCTTTTAGAAACACCCCCGTTTCTTTTGGAAGAACCACCCTGCCAAAGAATTAAATGTTTTTTCTTGCCAAAATTTCGAATTAATAAAATTAGTTGTTCACTTTTGGACATCTATACCATATGAAGATAGCAATCTTAATGGTTTAGTAGATGATAAATCATGTTAATAAATATCTTTCATGCTTTTTCTAGTTTGCAGAGAAGTTCCAAGAAGTAAAAGAAGCTGCCAAACTTGCAAGAGACAGATCTCAAGAGAAAATTGAGACCTCAAGCAATCATTCACAGGTTTGTAATTTAGCTTTAATACCTGTACACATACAGGATAAATAATTTAAAGTTAAATTTTCAAATGGACTGTGCCAGCTTCTGGCAGCCAGCTTAAAGTATATAAAATGGAGATTGCTGAAGGTGATTGTCAGCTGCTGGACATTAGCATTGTCAGAGGAATATTTTTCATCCCTCCACATTCTTTACCTTTGTTTAAATCTAATTTTTTTCAGCAGTCCTTGAGCTGTTACAACTTTTTTAATAACAGGGAAAGCTATATATCCTTTGATTTGTACTGTTAAAGATAGTGTGAGTCACTGGGAAGTCAGTCAGTGCAGTGCTTCAGCAAACAGTAAATGAGATTCATCAATATCCTTCTTTTTGTCATCTGTGCAACCCAGTTCTGTGGCATTTGGTTTGCCTGGCTTTGTGTGCAGTGTTCCCTTGCCAAGGGGTCACAGTGGGCAGCTGTGGTTTGGGGGCAGGGGCAGTGCTCTGGGGGGCTGGAAGAAGCCTGGGCAGCACACCTTGTGCCACCCTGTGCCTCCTGAGCCAGCTCTGGGCTCCTGCAAACTGGAGAAATGCACTGGTGTCCCAGGCTCTCTGCATGCTTGGCTGGATTTTCATGTGCATGGTTCTAGGTAAGAGTGAACCCTCCTCAGCAGTGTTCCTGGCCTGGGCTAATGCTTAGAGGAAAGTTAGACAGATTTTGATCAGAGAGGAATTCAGATGAATGATCGGAAAAAGCTGCTGAATGGTTTTAGTCTTGCAACCACCCCCATTTGTGGGGCCCACAAATATTGACCTGAGTGGCTGACTTTGGATACTCATTTTGTAAAGACTTTGGTCATGGTCTTTGTAGTTCACTTTGTTTGTTCTCTGTTGGTGGTCAGCACCAAGCAGTGTGTGAATAGTGTGTCTTTGGAGGAGCAGTATTATTTTTGTTTGTTTGTTTGCTTGTTTGTACTTTGTGTGTTGTATTGTTTCATTATCTTAAAAAAAACCAAACAACTTTTAGAAAACACAAGCCTTATCAGGGAAAAAAATCTTTTTTAAAGTTCTGAACACTTTAAACTTCCATTTGTGTATCACTGTAATTTTTTCATTCTTTTTAAACAGACCAGCTTTGCAGCCAAGATGAAAAGGGTATGTGTGTGTTACCACTGCTCTGCCAGGAGAGCCGAGGTCTCAGCCAAGTGGTGTGGGATCAAGATTACAAAGAAATTGGTGTTGTGGTCTTGCAGGAGATGCAGGAGACACCCAGTGTTCGTTTGTGTGTTGTGCTGCAGGAGTCTGGACGTGAAACACCATCTTCCACTCGAGCTTCAAGTGTGAATGGCACAGACGACGAGAAGGCATCACATGGTGGCCCTGCTGAGGCACATCTCAAATCTGAGAATGATAAATTAAAAATTGCTCTAGCCCAAAGGTGAAGTTCATGTAGAACCTAAATTGCATTGGGAAAGTTTGCTGTAATTATCTGGTGGATAATGATATTAACAGAAATTATTCAGATTGTAATTAATTTAAAATGGTGCCGCAGAATGGATGAATGAACAGATTTTAGCAAGTACCTCCTGGTATCCAGTTGAGAAATATTTCCCATTTCATTTATTCCTGATGTAGTAGTTTGTGAAGAAATAAGCTCTCTTTTATTCTGCTGATGCCAACTATTATAACCATCTTCTTTCACGAAGTTTTAGAACTACAGAAATAACATTAAAGCCATAGGGGGGCAATTGCTGCTGATAACATGTGAAGCCAATCTTTCTTCTTCTTTGAGTTTGCTACACTTACTTTGATGAAAATAGATCTGGATATTTAATATTATGAAAGGGAATGAACTCAACCATAAAAGTTGAAGTGAGAAGTATAATTTCATCAGAATGCTTGGAAGTCTTAGGGGATATTTCTAAATTATGGACAGAGCCCCTTGAAATCACATTTTTTGCTATTTGCTTTGATAAATAATCTGAAAATGCTGAGAAGGGTAATTTGCAGCTGTAGTAAAAATACAGGCATTGCAATATGCAAAGTTACAACATTAAAATAGAGTAATTCTCTACTGGGATCTTGCCTTGTCTGCCTCTTGCATGTGAATGTGTATCTGTGAATGGAAGGAAAATCTAACAAGATCAAGCTACTCTTAAAAAGGTATTTAAAAAACAAAGCATTACTGTAAGCAGCATTATCCAGTGAGCAATTCCAGGGTTGCATGTATTATGTTTGAAGTACGACATCTCTCTTTATTGACATTTCAGTAGCTTAACCTGTTTCAAACAGTAATGTTAGCTCATTCCTCTTGCTGAAGACACCTCCACAGGCAGGCAGCAAGTAGCACACAGGGAGTTTCAAAGCCTTCCTCCTGCTCACCCTCTAATCTTGTGCTCTGTGCTTCAGCTCAAAGCTTTGGGGAATGAGTAGTTTAATTCTGCAGCATTATGTAACACTTTTATAGTTAAGACTCAGCATTAAAATAAATTCAAATATAGATCATGTCAACCCTCTGAAATCTTCCATTTGGCATTGCTGTGCCCTCTGCAGATGTGCAGAGTGGCTGTGCTGCAGGTGCCCAGCCCCAGGTGCTGCAGCCACACAGCTTAGGAGGTGTCAGGGCCATGCACTGCCAGGGTGAGACCCCTGTGTGCAAATGGGCAGCCGGACCCTACAGCCTGCTCTGACAGCAGGGCTTTTGTTCCAGACACAGGCCACTGCTGCTGGAGTTGGTAGATGCCTTTGTTTTGACAGAGACAGTCAAATTAAGGCTTTTGTTCTCCGTAGGAATGTAATGGCTAAAGGCAATTACACGCATCTGAGCGCTCTTGCTCTTATTGCAACAAATTAATGGTGAGCACACTGCGGTGGGGGAGTTTGCAGACAGGTAAAGAATAACAGCTCACAGGAGTACAAGGTGAAACCACCTCATGGTGTCCTGTTTTTCTCAGTTCATCCAACGTGAAGAAGTGGGAGACGGAGCTGCAGTCGCTGCGGGAGAGCAACGCGCGGCTGTCCACAGCCCTGCAGGAGTCGGCGGCCAGCATCGAGCACTGGAAGAAGCAGTTCTCAGCCTGCAAGGAGGAGAACGACCAGCTGAGGGGCAAGGTAGCAGAACACACCCCCAGGAGAGCCACCCCTCCAGTCAGCTGCTCCCACCATTGCCCTTCCCTTCGGATCTCTGCAGCTTTCTCGCGGTGTGGGTTTGGGGATGGAGTTGGTCCTTGAAAGGGAGGTGGATGGGGAGCTCAGGAGCTGCTTCCCTCTGCACACAGGGCAGGGGGGGAGCAGAGGAGCTGCTGCATCACGTGAAGTTCCCTGCTTCAGGATTTGGGAGACTCTGTGTCAGCAGGGCTTGCTGGCTGGGGTGGGGAACCAGAAAGGTTCTAAAAGTGGGACTGCTATTGCATATCCCTTTCAAAGCTCACTTAAATACTGCCAGATGTGGATGAGCAGAAGGCAAGGTTGTGGCCTAGTTAGCCACAGGAACCCAGCCTGGGAACCACTCCGAATTAGAAGCAAATCCCAGCAGCGTGCAGGGAAATGAGGGTGTGAGTTATTTCCTCAGCACTGTGGGCTGTGAGCCGGGTCCTCCAGCGCTAACACCTGGCACATCTCACCCAGAAACCTGCCAACAGGCATCATCAAAAGCCTTTTCCCCTTCATTACTGAGCACATTGCTCAGTTGTGTAAGATGGAGCGTTAGCAATGGCTACAGCAGAGGACAACTCAGAATTTTGAATCTGTGAAGTCTCAGTTCAGAGTTGTCATTAGTACCATCTCTCAGATAATCCTGTGCTACCTGCTACAGCCCCTGTGGGCACAGGGGATCCTGGTTTCCATGAGCATTGCTTTTGCAGGGGTATTTTCACCCTATTTGTCCTAAATGTTTTTGGAAAAGCTGGATCCTTTTCGTGCTGCTTAGATGGATCACTGGGACATTTGCAGTAGAGATCAGATTGTATCAGTCTGGTGAACATATTTTTTTGTTTAGTGTTTGCTTTTGAAGAGGGAAGGAATTTCATGTCTTTTTATGTGTCAGTAGGCTGCAAGTAGTATTTTGGTGTTGGAGGTGGTTTGGGTTGTTTGTTGGCACTGAAAATCCTTGTGGAACAACACCCTTCTTTCTGAGGCCAATACTCACTGTTTATTCACTCGTGTTTTATGGGTGCACAGTGGTAACACAGAGATCAAACCAGAGCTGTATTAACTGATGTTACATTAACAAATTAATATTAGTTGTTACATGATTTGGGTTCCTGTATCCAGTCTCTTGTGGATAGGGGAGGAGTGAGAGACTGGAAAAGTGTGTTATGGGAAAATATCATAATTTGCAGGGTAGTTATTTCCCTTTCTGTACTGTTGCAGGGAAAAGTTGTTCTCATAAACACATGCCACATCCCAGTAGCTGTACTAGAAAAGAGGAGATTATTAAAACACCACCTTGCTGCCTCTTCAAAGTCACTGTGCTGGTGATCAGCCAGACTGTGCAGCAATGCTGTCTGTATAATGTGCTGTCTTTCTCTACACAGGGAGGTTTCCTGAGGTTTTCCCCCAAGCAGGTTCCTTGCTCAGTGCTCACATTGCACCACTGCAGTGCCCTGGGAAGCTCCTTCTCCTTTATTAATTGGGTCAGAGTTTTTTGCATATCACTCTACCTTCAAATGAGGGAAGTTATAATCCCAAAGCAACACGAAGCTGAGAATTAAAGTACATACTTTAATGAGCTGGCCCATCGGCCTGTGGGAAGTGCATCTCCTGGGAGCTGAGTCCAGAGCTGGCAGCAGGAGGTTTGGAGAGAGCAAAGCACATCCCTGGGCGAGAGAACAAAGCAGCAGATGTTGCTCTGAGCTGGTCCTCCCCTCAAAGTTTTGATGTTGTGTCCCTCATACACCAGCTAGAATAATAAGCAACCCCCAAGAGATTTCTTCTCCTGATGTGTTAAGAAAACCTATTCCTTGTAGCCTTGTGTTGGCTTCATAGGAGTGAAGTGCAGATTTTATCCCCAGTTCCAATTATTTTAGCAGCTCAGTGTTTTGTGCATTCCTGAGTATTTACAAGAGAGACTATAAGAGAGAATAAATACAGACTCAGGGTTTCCTAGTGGATGTGTAAATTGACTCTTTTGAAGGAAAGAAGTGATAATTTGGTTGCAGTGAATCAAATGCTATGATTTAGGGAACAAATCCCCTGTCCCATTTCATCAGCTGTGTTCTGCCCCAGATTTTCAGAAATTTGAAAAATTTCACCTAATGTTTGACATGTCTTAAAGATTGAAGAACTGGAGGAACAGTGCAATGAAATAAATAAAGAGAAGGAAAGAAATGCACAGTTGAGTAGACGTCTCCAGGAACTGGAAACAGAACTTCAGGACAAAGAGCTGGTGAGTGCCCTGAACACAGAAATGGCATTTTCAGGTTTGAGTGGGAGTGTCTGCTTCTCTCTGTGGGTGTAGATTTATGGAGTGGCTCACCTACCACCAGAAGCAGCCCAATGTCTTGGGGTGTTGCCTGTTTCTAGGTTTTCCATGTACAGTCCCTTGTTTGGTAGTGTTTCTCCATCCAAGTTCCAGAATGTGTTATGTGCTGTGACTGCACACTGTAATTTGGCAGGGGTTAGAAAAGGATGCTTCTATACACACAACACTTGTCCTTGTAGAAGAGCCAGTGGTGAAGCTTGGTGCCCAGTACCAGACAGATGTGTGCTGAGAACAGATTCATTTGACGCTCCCCATGCCGAAAGTTCCTGTAGACATCAGGATTGCCATTATAAAAGACATAATTTACAAAATAATTTGGCATTTGTGTAACTACCATGAAGTTTCATTTTCTGGATGGCTCATAGTTTACAGCTTTGCTGGTTTATGGTCTCGCTCTGATCTCAGGACTAATGCCAAGAGTGAGAAATTCAGATTCATCTAGAGTACCTAGTTTGTCATTTTTGACATCACAGGGTGTTAATTTTTCTAAGGAGGATGATGGCTTGGAACCCCAGAACAGTGGGGAAAGTACTGGGAAGCTCTTTTTTTTCCCATTGTCATGCTGACCAAATGCTCTGTGCTGGCTGAAGAGGAAAAGCAGTGCAGTAGAGTTTGCCATGTGCCATTACAGCATCTCTGCTGGTGCTCTTAAAAGCACTGCTGTTAAGGGGTTTTGTGGTGGCAGAGGGAAATAGTTTAGGGAGATGGATTTTGATACACTGTCATAAATATAGTGTTTTTCAGCCCTATATTTCAAAGGAAAATGTAATGCTATCTTCCCAACCTGTCTCTGGCAATAGCATATATAACAACCCTTATTCTCTCCTAGAATTCTCCTCAAGATTCGTGTTTTTACTGTACCAAATGAACCAGAAAATTGATCGACTTGTGAATTTTATGAGCCTGTCTTCCATTTACACTGAAATTATACTAACTTGTTTTAAAAATTCATGCTTACATTAGCATGTTCTCAATTAGCTCTGAACTACCCATAAGTAATCTTTCATGGTCTGGAATCCAAGCCCACATGAAATCTGCTCATGGCATTGCCATGTAAGAGAAGCTGCTGATGCCCTCCTCATGTAGGAGATGTTTGTTCCAGGTGGTTCCTCCAGCAAATCCAGGTCTCTGTGATTTTCAGACAAGGCTCTTGTGTAGAACAGTGTCAAATGCTTTGCACAAGTCCAGGTGGTCCAGGAGAATGCCCCTGCATTCTCTGGAGATCATCACCTACATGGGCAGTTTCTGGAGGAGGATCTTGCACTTTTTTTCAAGTCAAGTTGTCTTAATTTCCAACAGAGACATGGATTCCTACTGTTGCTCTTTCCATTAACTCCCTTCATTAAGTCTGCTCAATTTGGGTAGTGAGGCCAGAACCAAATACAGATTTTGGGGGAGGGGGAAGGTGGTGGTTCTCAGAGCTGTACCATGGAGGAAAGCCCATTACACCTGTGTTCTGTAGTGATGTCTATATGTGCAGCTGATAAAGCCACTGCCTTTTTTTTTTGCTGTCACACGTCATTGAAATTGTCTAATTTGCTCTTTGCTACCATCTATAAATTGCTTGTAGCATTACAGCCATTCAGATTTTTCTGGTATTTAATACATCTTTTGCATAGTTATATGGTTTAGGTTAAGATTTTATTAATATAATTCATGGAGTTCATGCAAGAGATAGGATTACATTGCCTGTTTTAGAAATGCAAAATAAAAAATTTAGTGAAAAAATGTATTCTTGTAGAAAATTAGCAAATTTGGAATGCAGGCAGGTTATTTTGATTATTTTCCATCCAAATACTGTGCAGAATACAATAAAATATGCAAAGCCATTTCATCTTTTCAAATTTTCATTATGTTTTAAATTGAAGCTTGCACTAATATTTTTTCTTTTATGTTTTCAAAGGAACTGGAAGAGCTCCGAAAGCAGGGTGAAATTATACCAGAGCTAATGTCAGA
Source organism: Leptocoma aspasia (assembly GCA_013399835.1). Classification (NCBI taxonomy): domain Eukaryota; kingdom Metazoa; phylum Chordata; class Aves; order Passeriformes; family Nectariniidae; genus Leptocoma; species Leptocoma aspasia. The sequence goes on from VXAX01007135.1 coordinate 1,952,021, forward strand.
ATGTGAATCTGTATCTGAACAATTACAGGTACAGTTAGCAGTGAAATTAGTTTCAAAATAGTTGGTACCTTTCCTTGACTTTTTTTTTCTCATAGCTGTATGCATTTCTCTATTCAGACTTCAGTGTTTCAAGGCAAGAGAGCTCCAGTTTGTAAAAACAAAAAATGCTGATTATATGCAAAACACACTGTGCCATTCCCAGCACGGGGGTGATGAAGTAGCTCCATTGCAGAAGTTGGTTTGCCTGGGATCATGTAGCATCCATCTCCTGCAATTCCAGGCTGTCCTGTATCCTGTGTTTCTGCTGCTCTGGGCTCGTGGAGCTGCACCGCTGTGTCAAGCAGCTCCCCAAGACCTGGGGCTAATGGCTGCAGTGGCACCAGGGCAGGCTTTGGGGAAAGAAGCAGATGAGCAGAGCTGCTCACCACCAGGGGTAAAAGTTCAGCTGAGGATGTGTCCCTGTGCTGTGTCATCCCTTTCCAGCAGTGCTGGCATGTGCCCATGGCTGGTGCTCACGAGCCCTGTCCCAGCCAGCAGCAGGACTTTGGGCATCGCCTCCTCCAGCTGGGTCTTGTGGAAATGCAATAAATTAATACATGAAAGGAGAACAAAAATGAGCAGTCTCATTGATGAAGTAAAGTCCAATCAATAAATAAGCCATCACACAAAGTAGAATTTAAAAAAAATACCAATAAATCCCAAAGTGCTGAGTAAAGCAACTTTATTCCTCAGACAGTATTTCCTAAGTTTGTTTTGCAAGGTTAAACCACTGTAGATAATTCTGTATGTAATTGATGGCACAGTGTCTAATTCTGCAGCTGTAGCAATAACAGAAATGTATGCACAGTGCACGATTTAAATCCAGCAGAATTTGAAGATATCAACCAAATGACGAAGTCTGATGCAAAGCATCTTTTCCAGTTAATCTGTGTCCTTTCCTGTGTGGGCTTTTAATCTGACACACTCATGTCAGTTGCTCTCAGAGGTGCTTGTGTTAATCAGTTTACAGCAGTTCAAGCAAACTCTCACAGCCCAACTGCCATTTGTTGCTTTAATCTATGAAGTGCTGCTCATCCTTCTTCTCTATGATTCATCTTATTGTCTCTTTTGTCTTTTAAGGCTGCTGAGAAAAAGAACAAAGATCTTGAAGAGAAAGTCAGAACGCTAAGGACAGAAGTCGAAGAGAACAAACATAGGCAGACCAACCTTAAAACTGAATTAAAGAATTTTTTAGATGTTCTAGATGGGAAGATAGATGAATTACATGATTTCCGACAAGGACTGTCTAAACTTGGGGTTGACAATTAGATGGCAATAGATCTTTTTTGTAATCTAGGGTCTGGATGTTTGATGTTTTGTTGATCCCAAACGTGTGTTTTACAAAATATAACTAGAATGTTCCACTTGTTTGCATTGGTTTTGTACATAGAGGCTGAAAATTTGCTGTGGGGTTTTTTTGGTGGGTTTCTTTTTTGTTTGTTTGTTTATTTACCAAACCAATCATGCTGCTCACTGAAATTCTGTTGAGATTAGAAACTTTCTATATTGCTGCTCTGGCTTTGTGGGGTTGGGAACAGGTAGAGGGTTCTGTCTCAGGAATCTGGAACTAGATCTACCTTAAAATGAATATGCAGTTAGTTGTTGCAGGGAAATTTATATCTTTCTTAAGGGCTGTTGCAACCATAGAAACAGAAAAGGAGTCTTTTTCTTGTCCGGACTATCAGCACTCTTAGCAGAATTGACTTTATTCTGTGGTGGAGCAGAGAGATTAGCTGGAGCTGGAGCCCCTGCAGTTTGTAAAATGTGCCTGTGATGAGCTGCAGTCAGGAGAATCACTTCTCACAGATACCAGTGTCTTTAGGGACCATGTCAATCAGGCCCGATGCACCCAAAAAAATGCAGTGGATTTCAGATAACCTCTGATAGAGGTTTCATCTGCTTGCCTGGACCCATACAGCACAAAGTCAACAATGCAGAAATGAGTTTCAGCTCTTGAAGTCATGTGTCTTACCAGTCAGTGAGGACAGCTTCTCTTGCTTAGCAGCACCACCTCTCTCTGGCCTTCAGTTTTGAACCCATATAGTTCCATCATTATGTGCATCTCTGAAAAATGCCCCCCTGAGTCTGGAGACCAGATATTTATTTTTAAAAGTGATATGTTGCTGGTTTGTACAGGACTCTTACCCCTCTGCGTGCAACTTGATTGTTGTTGATTGACTTCTGCAGCAGTGAGGAAGGAGACATGGATCTGAAAAGCATCATAAGGTGTTGCTGAGAAGGAAATTTCTGCCCAAGAGACTGGCAGGGCAATGGCCACATGAAATCAAAGTCCTTTCCTATGGTTTCTGCATTCTCTGGCAGTGGGGTAGGAATTAGTCACCAAGTTAGGTGATACAAAAAAAAAACAAAAAAACCAACTCAACACAAGAGGCAGAAATGCTCTTTTATTCTTGAATTGATTATTCAGCAGCTCTAGGAGTGTTTTGAGAAATACAAGGTCATACTCTGGCCTTCAGTGAGAAGGAAGTTCAGTTCATCACAGACAGGGATGTAAAAAGGGCCAGAGAGGAGAATGCAGCCCAAGCTTCGCTCTTTCCCCTAGGACTTCCTTCAGCTTCTTTCTCTTCTTTCTCCATAACCTGTTTTGAGAATGTTTACATGGGATCTTAATTAATTCAGGAAAGTACTTTTGTGTACATGACATTGTTATTTGCTTGATTCAGATGACAGCTTGGTTAAGCACCGTGTTAGTGCTTTCCAGCAGTGACTGATATAAAATGGCCACGCTTTTCTTGGAATTTCAGGGCTTTTTTCTTTTTTTGGCACATCTTGATTATTAAAGTGACCTTTAAAAGAAAGGTGGGTTGTAGACGAAACATGCATTGAATACTTTTTTGCAGATGAGTATATAATCCCCATGATGGAGATAGGATCTGCAATTGTCCCTTGAATTTTCATGTAATCGGTTACTGTTATCTTCATTGCCTCTTTTTTAGAATGGACTTCGAGTATTTTTGCTTTTACTCCTTTGAAACAATGGATGTAAAGCTAGGACCTTTCATAATCATTATGACCATTTAAGTCTCTTAAAAAAAATTGCTTTAGGCTGTTGATATTTAAAAATAAAAATAAAAATCAGGTACATAGCATGTAGGCGTGTGAAAATTAGACTTTGCCAGCATGGAAGATTCAACAGTTGCATAATGTGGGGTTAGATCAGACGTCTCAAAATTGAAAATGACGTCAGAAACTGTGTGGTTGTGCACAAGTAGTCTCCATTTTTAGTCTTTTTATTTGATAGAAAGTCAGATATACACCATAATTTAGCAGGCAGCTCATCCTGCTTCTCCTCTCCTCCCATGCTGCTTTTTGGTCCCTGCATCAGCTGGGAGCCACAGGATAACACAATTAAGAGCTGCAAGCAATACTGGCAGTCAGGGCCCTGCTCCTCACAGTGGTTCATTGCTTTTGCACCAAGGACCCTGCCCTGTCTTCCTTTTACTGCTGAGTAATCTTGGGGTTTCTCTCTTTGTTTTAACATAAATTATGTTTTTAACATGATGCTGGGTAAAAGGATGCAAAAGACTCTGTGAAGAAATTATTATTTGGCTTAATCCAGATCTTTGTTTTCCACTTTTGTCAGGTCTCTCTCGGATCCAGTTCATTAGGAATGTATTAAGCCACTCTTAAATTGCAAGAGAAGTGTTTCCATGGGATTGCATCGATTAAACAGATGGAGTTTGGTGGTGGCACGTTAAGCCAGTGCATAGCTCTGACACAAGCAGTTATTTCTGGGTGCTTCGTGCCCACCAGAGGAGCAATGGAGTGTCCTTAAAGAAATCCCTGCCCTGTCTCTTCTACCTGGCCCCAGTTGTATGTATCACCTATCTGCCATTGCTCTGATGCTGAGTTGTTAGGGATGCCTGTACACAGCTTTATGCTGTGGGAAATTCTGTCCTTCAAGCCTCCAGGGGCTTGTTATAAATTGCCTTCTTTGGTTTTCCTTCCCAACAGCAGTAAGATGAGAGCTTCTATGTATAATCACTTAAACTCCCCAAAATGCCATCTCAAGCTTTCCATCTCTTTCATTGGATTTTTCCTCTTAAAGAGAAAAAAAAGAATGGCAGTGCATCCTCTCAGGAGTGTTTGGGGACCAACTGCAGCTGCTCATCTCTTTAGATGTCCCTGTCCCCACCCCAGGGGACCGATGGTGTCACACACTGCTTATTCCTTGGTGCTCTGGTGGCCCAGCACTAACCTGTGTGCCAAACTGAGAGCCTCACACTGCTCCTCTGAGACTCATCCCAACACTGAAATGCCTCCTCTGTCCTGATGGGAGCCGCCAGCCTTCCCCCACCAAAATGCACACACCATCCCATGGATGCACTGACCCTCCTTCTGTGCACAGTTGGAATTTCGCCTGTCCCTGTGGGCACCCTGAGTTCAGCTGGCAGACACCTGCTTAGGGGTGGCCCTAAACACTGCCAGGGCCAAGAAATACTCATCCCTGTCCAAGAGAGGGTCTGCATGTTTGGTTTTTTTTGTTACACAGTGCTGGGCTGTTCCTGGTTTCCCTGTGCCTGTTAGCAATGCCTTGGTCAGTGCTCCACTTCCCCCCAGCCTGAGCACAGGTTTTTAGGGGGCTGTACCTCACCTTGGGTGACTGTGAGCTCCCTTTCTGGACACAGGTTTCTCCCTCTATGTGGTTTTTATGGCAGGATCTCTCCTACCTCATTTACATGGTCTTTCCTTAACAAAGGACATGTGCTTGGCATTTCCTGTGTGGGTTTCTGTCACAGCAGCACCACGGGTCCTGCCACACTGCCCATCCTGCCTGCCTGGCCCTCATGGCATCAGCAGCCTGGGAGCTTTAGCAACAAAAATCTGTGCTGGCCTCCTGTGACACCAGGACAGTGTGTCTGCTGACCTCTGGGTGAGACACTTCTTTGAGGTGATGTTAGAGCTGCTGAATAATGCTAGGGTTTGAGGGGTTTTGACAAAATGAGAAATAAACAGGTGTACCTTGTATTACATAAAAGCAAGAGTGACATAAAAATGGATAGAATTATTTTCAAGGGGAAAGAATATCAGATGACATTATGTCACGTTTTGGAAAAATACCTTAGTCTCATATGAGGAATAAATTATTTCAAAATTTAAAAATGGAACTTCGTTGCACAGCTCAGAATAAAGAAGGTTAACCTATTTGGGTTTTTATTATTTGGCTGAACCTTTCTTTGCCAATTCTGACTCAACTTCACAAGTAGTTCTGTTTGGCCTAGAAGTGCATTTTCAGCAAAAGCAGTACTTTGCAGTGTTCTGTCTACACCTAATTGATGTCTCCTTTACTAAGCGAGCTCACTGGAATAAAACTCTCTTTTCTTTAAGAAATTCAACACCACCTGTCATTTTCTATATCCAAGCATTCAAAAGATGCACTTTCTAAAAACAGTTTTACACTGGGTTCATCTGTGGCCAGAAAATAAATGTTATTTAGACAGTATCTTTTTTTTCTGGACAGAGACCTGATTTGGTTTTTATGTGATCAATTTAGGGAGAAAAATTTTTTAAAGCTGCTTGGTGAATTAAGGTGAGCAGGAAGGGTTTCTGCTGTCCTGCCTGCTGTCCCTGCCACGGCCATTGTCTTACAAGGGTCCCAGCCAAAGCACTTGTGGTGCTAAGGCAGGGGCTCAGCTGCCCTGTCCAGTGATTGCTCATGGCTTGTTGGGCACAGGGGACACACATCCACTGGCAGCAGGGCACAGATTGTCCATAGACTTCTTCTCTCTTCTCTATGCTGTTTATTTTTTTTTTCCAAATGTTTGTTTCTTTTCCTTGTTAATTTTTTGCCACCTTTGGCTGTGTCATAAGTGACAGAAGGAAAATTCCCTGTTACTGTCACCACCTTGCAGCGGTGGGAGTTTCTCAGCTACAAGACCATGCTCTTCCTTAGGCTCTTCTATCTTGGCAAAACTCCTCAGAGCATCAATGGCTTGTAAGGAATGTAGTGCTGTCTTCCTGAGCCTATGGATTAACAAAGATAAAACCCCTGTCAGGGTGAAATGCCTCGCTCAGCTTAATGTGTGCCCAGTGCTAAATCTGAAGGGAAGAGGTATAAGGGGAGGCAGCAGCAGCAATTTTTTTTTTTTTGGCTATTATTTCAGCAGAGATTTCAGTGAAAGATGTGCTCTGCCCATGAGCTGTGGATGTGCCAAAGGTTTGGATGGCCGCATGGATCCACCAGCTCAGCCGCCTTTGTCCGGGCAGCTCCGGGCTCGTCAAGCCTGTAAATATCACAAAGTCCTCAGCATATCACACAGGTGGGGGTGTGAGGGGTGGAAGGGCATCCACACACACACAGCATTGCAGCTCTGCTTATGGGCAGACACTTCCAGTCAAATATAGGAAAAGCTGTTCCTGTCCCACAGGGCCTCAGCAGAACCAGGGACTTTGCAGAAGGGCAGGTCCAGCTTTTGGGGGGCTGAGGGGCAGCAAGGAGTCCCAGGCTGGGCTGGCAGGGTCTGGTTATGGGCACAATTTAGCAATGGGAAGACAGAAAGCTACCCTAAGGTAATTTTTCTTTCCGTGGATGGTGTTCAACAAGCACCTGTGTGCCAGGCAAAGCAATACACAGCCACAAGCTGAACCCAGACACCCCTGCAGCCACAGAGCCCCAGCTGGCCCACACAGCCTGGCCAGGGGTGCTGTGCCTGGAGTCCCCCGGGAGCTCAGCAGGGCTTCAGGCTCACTACTGGAATGTAAACCTGACACGAAGTTTGCACATCTTAAGTACCATCCTCTGCAGTAAATGATAAGGTACCTGCAGTGAAATGGAGTCAGGAGGTGAATGATAAATGTGATGAAGGTGCTTCCCAAAGGAGGGCTCTCCTGCAGGCTGTGGGCAGAGCTGGTCCTGGCCAGGAGGCTTTGCTTGCATCCCTGGGGGATGCTGGATGTCCAGCCTTTGATTTTCTACTGTGTTTTGTGTTAGCTTTTCTCTTCTCTTTTTTTTTTTTTTTTTTTTTTTTTTTTTAAGCAGGTAGCCTGAACATACAGTCTTCAGATGAAGGTGCCTATACCTCCAAAAATTTTATATGCACATTTTGAAAGTTAGTTAATTTAGTTACCTAATAATAGTGGTACATTCAAGAAAGGCACTTAAGAAAAAAAATCTGTCTGCTATTGTATTTTTGGTTGGGTTGGGTTTGTTTGTTTTTTTAACACTGGTCAGCAATAATTATTTTAGCCATATACTAGCTAAAAAGACTGAGATGTAAGATTTGTGAACTAAGCTTCTAAGTTTGCAGGATTTTGATTAACCTGGGTATGTGAGGAGGAAGCTATGCTCAATAAAAGAGTATTTTGCAGCATTTAGATGTTTTCATTTAATTGCCTAATAGTGATCATGAACATAATATTCTATAAAGCTCATCATGAATGACAAACAAAGCACATTGTTTTTAACATGAATATATCCCTTGTAGTTGAAAGTTCTGAGAGTGTATTAGTGTGGTCTGCTATACCAAAATATTTAGATTATGAGATTTTAGTACTAAAGATAAACATACACCCTGTTTTTACTGTTTCAAGTAAAGTTTAGTGAATGACAATTTGTTGATATACAACTGTGGGGAAACACTGCAGTGCTCTAAATGTATATTTTTATTTGGGTTTATTATATTTAGTATATGTTTCAATGAAAACTGAAGTGTTTACTACAGTTGGATCATTGTAAAAACATCTCTTACCTCATTTTGTCTGCTGTAAAAAAGTACTATCCTCTTTGGTTTTTTTCTTTTTTCAGATTGACCATAGGCAGTCAATATTAATATTTAGACTCCTAGTAGCAGTAAATGCTGGGTTTTATATCTATAAAATGAAAACTTGATTTTTTTCTTTATGGACTTATTATATAACTTTGTGATTTTTATCTGATTTTATTGTAACATAAAGTTGTTTTCTGTAAAAATATATAGTTTAAGTAAAATCTCTTGTCTCACTGTCTTCATTGGCTTGAGAAAATTATTAACTTTGAGGCTGCAAATCTGAACTCAATGGAATGCTGTCCTTTGATCGGAAGAATGCAATTTTGGTCAATATGCATGGTATCAAGACTTGGAAATCTCAAGAACTCTTTTTTAAGTGGTGGAGCTTTAAACTGTTTGTCTTGCTTCACTTTGTTCCATTAGCTCAGTCAGAGGGGGTGCAGGATTAGTGGGACTTACATGACTGGAAAAGTAGTATTTATAAATATTTGGAGATGAGATTTTGGATTTATTGTGTGCTGAGAGAGGCCTGTTGTCAGGAAGCAGCAGCTTTTTGTTGCCCTGTTTGGGGTATGCTCAGGGCTGAAAACCCTCTTGTGATTCCTGTAACTGATGCAACTGCCCCTGGTGGCAGCTGGAGCTGGCGTTGTGTCTGGAGAAATCCCCCAGGAGTGAGGATTAACCCTGTGTTGAACAGAGGGATGTTCTGACACCCATGTCCTGCAGCTGATGGAGCCCTCTGGGCTGGGGCTGCTCTCCAGGTCCCTGCTGCACTGCAGTGACACCGTGCACACAGCAGCACATCCCTGGGAGGGAACAGCACTGAAACCCAGCTACAGACAGACAGACAGACAGAATGATGCTCTCAGCACTGTTGTGTTCATCACACAGAAGCAGGGTTTCTGTCTCTGCTCCAGGCTTCCCCAAAGGAGATAAGAGGGTTTGAGGATGGTTAAGTGGCTGCTGCTCGTTGTGCCTTTGTTACTCTGGGCTACAAGGCTGCAAATGTCAGCTTTGGGGTGAGCAAGAGCCTCATCTGCCCCTGACCTTTAGTCAGAGCTTTTCTACCAAGAGCCATCAATAGTTCTGACAAGCAGTACTGCAAATTCTTGCAGTCTCTGAATAACCAGGGACTACAAACCAGCAGCAACAAAACAGCATCACAGTAAAATGCAAGTAACAGTCTCTAATTCTTAGCAAAAACACCCGATTTATCTATTTGGATTTGCATAATTATGAATGTTAGTACAACAGAAGTATCTGTGAGTACATCCCATCACCTGCAATTATCAGAAGCAAGCCTCATTCTGTTCCTAGCAAGCTGCTGGTCCCACCGTGGGCATTCCCAGTCATCCATGTGAGCACTGGGCCGTGCACAGGGCAGTGCCTCTGCTGGGCACAGAGGTACCTGCTTGGTACAGCCACACCTGGCACTTCTCTATCCTACTTGCCTCATTAAGCCCAGGGTACATTTTTAGCATCAGAAAGTCTCTGGTTTGTGTGAAGGGCTGCTCCTTGCCAGCTGTTCATAGTGCCAGTGACCAGTGGTTCCAGAAGAAACAGCCTGGTCTGGGAGCTGTGGTGAGTGATGCTGCCAGCAGGGAAATCTGCTGCTGCTGTCTGTGAACTCTTGATTTTCATATTTGACTGGATTCCTGTCAGAAAACTCTGGAGCCTCCTCAATGGACTGTGTCCTTCTACAGTCACACATTAAAAAGTTTTACCTGACTGTGGGCTGCTGAGCTCTGATGTGCCACCTCAGGATGTCTGATGGAAACATGAGGTGAACTTTAAATCAAATGTTTGACTCTAAGTGGATGAACTACCCTTTAATATGTAATCCTTTTGGACACTTTGGATTCCTTCAACAGCATAGAAAAAGATAGGCCATAAGTTCCTTTCTTTTGGAGGAAAACCCCCAGCATGGCACCATGGGGGAGGCCTGTATAAAAGTAGTACAGGATGAGATCCTTGAGCAGGAACAGGCTTGCTCTCTCCATAACACGTGTAGATGGTGACTAGGTTGAACTTACATAAAATTCAACATTATTCAGTCCCACACACTTTTAATTTCCCATGCTTTTCATCTAAAGGCATGTCTGCACCAACAAGGGAAGAAAGGAAAATATGTTAATTATATATTATTAACTGTCTCCCCACTTCCTAGAAGACTTGGGCATTTTTTCAAATTCACTGCATACATTTTCTTTTCTTTCTTTTTTACTCCTGAAAAGTAGCCAAAATCTTGTAAAAAATTTTAATTAATTACAACATTAAATATCCTTTACATAATCAGCATTGCCAACCAGAGCAGAAGAGCAGCATCAGTGAGACTAATACATAATGGGTTGTTCTCTTGAGAACAACTGAAATGTTAATGTTAGATATAAAATTGTGTCAGTAGCAGCTGAAAAGGCAAAGACAGGTGATGACAGGAGCTCAGCCTGACCTGCAGTGGTGGTGCAGCCCTGCTTCAGCCACCCAACCCACTGGAGCAAAGTCCAACCATCCTTCAAAAGCAGAAAAAAAATACCCTGCCAGGTGCACTGCCAGGTTTGATTTCAGCGAGCAAGGCTAAAAATGGCCATCCAAAGGCTCATGAGGCAGCTCTGCAAGGGCTGTGCCAGGCCCTGCCACACAGTTTTCCACTTTGTCATTAACAACGTCAGGGCAGCACTGCCATGGGCCTGTTCAGGCTGTGGAGATCTGAGACCTGGTGAATTTTAAAAGCATAGCTAACCTTTGCAAGGCAAGCATTCCAATCCTCTTGCAATAATGCATTGCTAGGGACATGTAACAGATCACTGCAGCTGAGTGGTGCTTAACTCTGACCTCTGCCTCTCAATTTTTCAGACAGATCTTCGTGCTATGGCATTCCCTTTGGGTCTCTCAAAACTTTTCCTGAATATTGAACATATTTCAATAACTTCAGATATGTTAGGTCTTCTCAGAAGCACTGTCTGCAATGAAATGATCTCTAGATGGAAAACTGCATGTTGAAAATTTGAGATTTTTGTGAGCTGACATGAGGCCCAGCTTCTGGTTTTGAGGCTGTATTCCAGTTGTACAGGCACAGCAGCAAGACACATCTTACTGAATCAATCCTGCTCCTGCAGAGCTTTGGAAACCTATTATTCTCCACCACAAAATGGATCTCTTCATAAATACCTACCCTCCTGTGTCTGTTTGTAGCAGTGGTTGTATCCAGGACCCCAGAGCTAAATCCCATGCAGCTTTCCAGGACCATACTTCCATATCCATGGCTGGATGCTAGTCAGAGAGCGGGCTTAAAACTCCTGAACAACATTTCTTGACAATGGTTTGCATTTAATTAATCAAGTTTATGAGCAGGTACATCTATTGGCACATGAAGCACCTTGATTTGAGTATTTTTGTTTTCCTTCTGTGTCCTCTCCATTCATTAGTACTGGCAGTCTATGAAAAAGAAATCTGTGGCTGCTGTAATCAAGAGAGATTGAGCTCTTGCTTTTCTCCTGACTTTTCATCATTGAATATGATTTGTTGCATATGCCCTGGATTGTGCTTAACGTATCCTGGCTGGAGGGAATTCAGACATTTGGGGAATTATAAATAATAGCAGCACTGGCAACCTTTTTGCATTATCATGTCACACTGAAAAGTATCAGCTTTCAAAGCTATTTACATTTAGTCTTTTGCCACTTATTTCATTGCTACCATTAGCCATAGCTTTAATTTTTCCCTGGATGCAGGTTTGTACTGTTCATTAGCCTGAAGATGAGTGCTGCAAAACGGGGTGCTGGAGTTCCCTGAAGAACAGAGATCTTTCCAATCCTGTTCATCTAGAGCAGTGTTGGGTGCATTTATAAAGATAATCCCTGGCTCTGAAACCTGAGAAATTGCAGTGATTCACTAATCACTCCCTAATGCTGTGGAGGTCCCATGGTCACTAGCACAGTCATTTCAGTGGGTGGGTGATGGCTTTAGGACAGGGATGAGAGGTAGAGGAATGATGTTTAAAAACCAGAAGGGAAAGAGCAGCCCTTTCTCTGCAGCAGACACTTGCTCACACAGGCAAAGAGCTCCTTTTGGCAGAGCAGACAGGATGCACTGCTGGCTCCTCACCCCGTGTGCCTGCACACTCCTGCACACTTCCCAGGACTCCCATTCCAGCCGAGCTGGGGAGGAGGGGATGGCACAGAGCTCTCCACGGAGGCCGGGCAAGCGTAGGCACTGATCCTGTTCCGCTGTCACCTCTGCTTGCAGGAAGAGACTGTGGGAAGGGCAGTGACTCACTTGCTGATGAATAAGTGATTCTAGCTTGTCTCCAGGAGTGGGACAGACTCATTTCCTCACCCCCAGTGTCTGCCATGCCCACTGCCATGGAGCCGAGACACACGGATACCACGCTGCTGTGCCGGAGCTGGCAGCCTTTCCCTTCTCCTGGCTGAGAGGAGGATGGCAACCAGGGCTGGAGCAGAGGCTCGGAGAAACACCCCTGCAAGGCTCTGCAAAGACACCCGTAGGATGATGTTTAGACTATTGCCTTGGGATAGAAGGGAGCTGCAAATGTCTTTGTGACACTGAGTGATGAGCTGATGCTCAAGTGGCGGGAACCCCAGTCTCCCAGGAGGACATGGAGCTTCTCTCCCAAGCTGCAGCCTGGCCACCTTTCCCCAGACTGCTCACTCACCCTTTGGGTGCTGGCAGGGCAGCTCTGGATGCTGCTGTGGCTCAGGGCTGCTTGTGGCCCCTTTCTGCCAGAAGGCCCTTGCTCAGGGCTAGCCCCAAGCCACAGCCACTGAACGTGATCACCTGCAGGCAGCTGCCCTGGGAGGATGCTGTCCCCCCATCCTTGGCACTTTAATGGGGATTTGGGGCAGGAGGGGGATCTAGTGGAAAATGAACAAACATCATTTTGCTAAATATGTTTTCTAAGCAGCTTGTGGCTCACTCTTACTGCAAGAGCAAAGGCTTGCTAAAGATGGCTTGTTTTACAAAGCATTTTCACAAGTAGCTGAGCTGTTAATGTCACTGTTACCTGAGCAGATTTAATTGTGTTGCTACTTGCTCTCAGCTTAGTGTGACATGCTGAGAATGAAAATCACACACCTTTTTGCCAGGGAAAAAATGCCATGTTCTGGAGCAGCTTTGAGTGTTTCCTCCAGGGATACATTCACATACTGTTCTGAGCAGTTTTTGCTGCCAAGGTTTGCTGTGGCATTTATTAAAAAATGCTTTCAATACCATTCACCTTTTATCACCACCATGGGTTTAGTTGAAATGATGTGCCCCTCTTTCCTACCAATATCACGTTATTATTGTGTGTAGTGTGCAAATGTGCTCTTGGATGCGAATACAGCTTTTGGAATTAAATCCATGCTTTTTTGAGTGAGGGCATGCATAGCCTTAAGTCCCATTTTCTCCAAAGGATGCACACTCTTCTCTTCCAACCACTTTGCAGAGGAATACTGAAAAGAGAAGCATTTCCCAGCTTTTTGTTAGTTCTAATGAATGTCTTCATACTCATCCTCTTAGTCCTTATTTCTCCTATTGTACATGTGCATCTTTTTATTTTAAGGGATAAAAGAAGGATTGGAAATGCCATTGAAGGATGGATCATGGGTGCTGCCCTGAAAACCTTCACCATTTCAAGCCCTTCTATTCAGACCTGTTCCATAGTCCCCACAGTCCCACAGGTCCACGATGTGACACACTTGCTCAAGCCCCTATAAGTCTGGGTCACTACAAAGTGTTCACACTCAGATTTGATTTGCTTGATTCAGTACTGTTTTGCGGGAAAAAAAAGGTCAGTATTCAGCTTGTGGGCCAGCCCTGTGCGCTGAGCTGGGGGTTTGCTGTGGAGAAGCTTCCTAAATCCCAAAAAGCAGCATGTTGACAGAAATGCTGACAAACCCAAGGCTGCACTGACACTACCTGCTATGGCCACGGTGCCCAGCACTGCTGCCATGACTCTTCTCTTGCTGTGATCAAAGCCCTGGTGTTTCAAAGTGAAGTTCTTTCAGTCAGACTAAGCAGTTTTTGAATACATTAGCTTAAAACCTCTGTAAAAATACTGGCAGCTGCTGTCTGGACTGCCCTTATCATAATTAGAAACAAGCCACAGTGATACTGATTTATAGAAATGGATCTCTTTTCCTCATGACTGAGATTTCCAGCAAATTTGTGCATTATTAACTCTTTAAAGTCAGACAACTGTATTTTTTCAGTTTAAAAAAGTCAATTTCTGCAGAAGGATAATTAGGGCAGACTATTCCCACCAAGGGATTAATTTACTAGCCCAGAGTGAGGTAGCTTGAAAAGGGTATTTAATGTCAAAAAGGTGTCCCAGGATTTTTGCAGGTTAATATGAAACTAGTCTGGTAGAGCTGGTTGTCATGGATCCAACCCATCAGCCCAGTTTCTCCTCTTCTGTCCATCAGCCCTTGCACTTTGCTGACAGTGCATGGCACCAGCACTGCACCAAACATAGAGGTGGGAAGGCATCTGCTGAAGCCTGAGCTCAAATCCAGATTAAGGCCTCTCTCCTTTTGGCACTTAGAGGTGGTGTTGTTGAGTGGCCCACCAACCTGTGCCACTGGGGCTATTTCTTACCCACCGTTCCCTCCACAGCCCACTGTGGTCATGGTCACAGGGAGACAGAAGAAAAATCTGAGGGTGGCTTAGAAAGGTTTTTTCTAGAGTTCTTACATTTGGGCACCTCTCAGAAAACAAGCTGTGGCTTCCCCTGCAGAGCAAACTGAGCCTCAGGGCAGCAGGACCTGAGCTCACCTGGCTCAGCTGGGCATGGGCTGCAAAGCTCTCCCTGCCACAGCAGTCAGCAATACCAGCAGCACCCCAGGGTGTTTATCTGACCTGTTTATAAAGATTTCCAGTGACACAAACCCCCTTTCCAAGCAACCTGTCCCTGCACCTCTCTGCTCCCACTGTTTGTTAGAAAGCTTTTCCTACCATTACCCTGAATCATTTCAGCTGTAATTTAAGCCCTTTATCTCCCTGTGAACACGCAGAACAAATTACTTCCCTCCTCTTTGCAGCATCCTCTTATGTATTTGAAAACTGCTCTCTCACCTTCTTCTCTTTAGGCTAATGCCAGTGCTTTTGGTGTTTACCTTGGCCATGCTTCTGACATCCAGGAGAATTGGTGATCCAGCAGCTACTCTGCTGAGTAGGATCCATTAAATTTTGCTAGTGAACCAGGCAGTGAGGATTACTTGATAGAGGTGAAATCTTCTACACCAACCAGAAAATTGCAGCAGCCCATTTTCCACAAAGCAGACCTGCTGGCTGTCCAGCAAATTAAATGGGCTTCAGAAAACATTTGGGTTCAGCAGTTTCTGAGTGGGTTTTCAAGGATATTTTTCAGCCTGGGATGTAGACCTGTTGGACACATGAGATCAGACCCAGATGAGCTTCAGACATGGTTAGGAAAGAAGCCCTTAAGCAGGAGAAATCACTGTCCAGTGGTGCTGATCCTCAGATGGCCTTTCCTGAGTAAAAGTGCTGCTGTTAAACACACAAAAGCTGTAAGATTTCCTGGAGAAATTGCCACTCACTTAATTCTCTACATAGTTTATGCTGTGTTCAACTTCCCAGGAATGCACCAACAGTAAATCAGTAAAGGGCTCTGTGCTGCCATTTGGCAGGAGGTACCAGCCAGGGGGAGGCAGCCGAGTCTCTGCACCCTTTATCCAGCTTTAAATAACTGCACCACTAAAGAGCATGGCCCTGGAGAGCTCTCAGCTCTCAGCCCCAGCACCACCCGTGGGCTGAGCATCCCTTCTGCCCAGGGCATCCTTGGGGAAGAAATCCTTGCTTTCACAGGACCCGATTTTGTCTATGGGAAGTGCTCAGTATTTGAGGTGGATTCTGCCCTGCTCTGCCCTGCCCAGCCCAGGGGACAGCAGGGTGCTGTGGGCACAGTGCCATCGTGCCCAGCTCCCCTCCCCGTACCCTATCTCCTTGGGGCAGCTGAGTAACACCTGACCTGTGCTGATGTTCCTTTTGTCTCTGTTTGGTTTCATAGCAGTGGACAAAAACGGGTGGTTTTTTCTCACATCCAAACAGCAGTAGGTGCTTAAACAGTAAAAAATGAACCCCCAGCTGCTGCTTCTGCTTCTCGCATGAAAACTGCTGCATACAAATTTACTGTGCTGATTAAACAGATCTGCTGCTCCACAGTGAAACAGGGAATTAAAGCACTGTACTTTCAATTTTGTTACCAAATTACAATTCATAAATATTTGGGAAAATAGGGACATCTACATATACCATTAGTGAGAGTGCAGCTGCTATATGGCTGCCACTTGCTATCAAAACCCAGGGTACCATGGTATAAATAATGCTCCGTTCACAGCAGTATCCTAAAATGACAGCACGCTGAATCCACTTCTTCTGTCAAGATATATTTTTATTAAGGGTCAGTATAAACTTCAAAAAAAAAAAAACTTTAATAATTTGTGCCGCTATCTACCCAAAATAGCACATCTCTAAATTGAATGTAGCTGAATTTTGAAACAGTCAGCTTCCAGGCACAATGTAAATACCTGCCATTTATAAGGCCAACAGGTAATTTAAATTCATGAGAGTAGCTATAAACATGTATTGAAGTTCTCAGTGGAGAAATGCAGCCCTCCATTATGGGACTAAATCCTGAAAAATATTGTATACAATATTTTGGCTTTCTTTTATGTCAACGGGTCATTGTAAATGTAGATGTATGAGAAACATTTAACATCTAAAAGTTCTCTATACTTAATCTTTCAGCTAAAAAAGTAAACTTTTCAGTAATTACTGCAGTATTGTTTATTTCAAAGTTGAAACTGATTTTCCCAATCAGCAATATCAAGCCATTCATAAGTGCACACTTTCTAACATGATGATAAATTGAGTACCCACACATTTATTTAGGAGTGAGCTGTATTAGACAAGCAAAATGTTTAAGAATTTTCTGGACAATGGAGGTAGGAGTGAAAGATTCCAGATTATGCTAAATTTTCTGGTCTGCCTCTGTCACCACAGATGTGCTTCTACTTTTATCTGACAAATGAGATTTTCAGTTATTTTTTCACTCCTTAAACTTTGCTCTGATAGCATTACCTACTGTGTAGTAACAATCTAAATAATATACGTTTCAATCCAGCATTTTAGCTGTCTTCAGCTGTGGTGAAAACACTACACGGTTGAGCCAGGAACACTTATTAGTGCAAGCATAATTTGGAGTATGATTTATCATGCAAAAATATGAATATGTAGCTCCTATAGAAAATCAGCAGGATTCTTTTACTTTACGAGACATTTTGGACTATGAGAACACCACACACAATCACACAGTTCCTTCATTTTGACAGGGACAATCTTCTACAATGTGCAAAACGAGGCAAGCACTCTGTTCCAGTCAGTAAGTTTGTTATGCTGGTTAGCTGTCCCATTCTCCATTATTCTGATCGTTGTCCTCCTCTTCTTCAGAATCAGCAGACACTTTCTTAATTCTCTGCATGGCTGCCTTAATGCTTCTCTCTAGCTCATTAGGGGATCCTCTACTGATATCTCTCTCAGTATCTCGATTCACTTTCCTTAGTTTAACCCCTTGCCTTATGGCACAGAGGATGTTGTCCTTCACAGAGGCGTACGGATTTGGCTGCTCCACTTTGCGAAGGTGAACTTCACTGCGCTTCAGAGAAGCCAAAACTTCATCCATGGAACCTGCAACACATAAATCTACTGTTACTAGAAGAAAGAATGAGACAAACACACTTAAGAGGTATTGAAGCCCTACCTAAGTGTTCAGGGCTCTTCCTTTAATCTTTGCTAGAGACAGGATGGTCTGCTCTGGCACCAGAATGGGCTGTTCTGGCACAGACTCTTTCAAGCTCTGCAACAGCAGGCTCTGGAACTGCTTTTAAAAAGCAGTTACAGCTTTTATATCTTGAATTGAGAATCCAATGCCTCTTCCTCATTATATAAGGTTGTGCTCTAAGGAAGAAATTATACACAAAGGACAATGCTCTTTTTCATTACAACTTTACGTGCTTTCAAAAAAATTTCACTGAACCAAAAAAAATCTCTTGCATTCTGTGTTATAAACAAACCACCATCCCTCCTAGCTTGCCCAGAAGCCTGCTGAGACAGTCAATTGCATTTTTGCTCAGCCAAGAGAAAAATGAAAGGATTTGAGTAGAAGGGCTTTAAAGTGCACCACTGAAGTCACTGGGAGGCAGATCAGGCCCTATGCAGGCAGCTCTTTTCTGCATGGACTTAGGAAACAATTCCTATTTTACAACATGATTTAGATCTCAGGTGTATGTTTCTGAACTTCAGACCATGAAGGACACCATACTGAGAGCTTCCACTAGACCTCCTGATACACACTAATTTGTGTTTTACTCCTGCTGGACTCTTTGCTGCTTGCTCCAGACTGTCAGACAGGGAGGCTGTTTCCCTGGACAGCAATAGGTCCAGACCATCTGTGCCTCACAGCTAGAAATATTTTTGCCATGCGCAGTGCACACGAGGGTGATTAACATCAACCACTTGAAATGCAACATTCTGCTAAACCCTGCAGTACCTTCAGAGACTAGAAAGGATCAAGCAACGATCCACCAGATTGCCTTACAAAGCCTACAAGTAGGAGAGTCTTAAGTCTACTACCTAAACGGGCTGCCTGGTAAAAGATTAGTCAGACAAACAAATTCTAAAAGAAGCCTCTCCTGGCTTTGCACACACAAAGACATGAGTAGCGCATAACGAAAACCAACATGTTTATGAAGCTGTTCCAGTAAGTTCCCATGGTAATTTAGCAATTACTATTACAGCTACTGACATGATGGCTTTCTTCAAGAAATAGGTGTAAACAACTAATCAGATCTCTCCAATAAACAAAAAATATATTTTCTTATCCAAAAATAATGAAAATACATCAATGTTAGGCTGTGAATGGCAGTAAATATTAGCTACCAGAAAGGCTGTTGCAATAGTAATCAGACTGCTCTGGTGTACAACTCCTCGTGCTAATCAAGGCTGCTTAAGAGTATCTGTGGTAGAGTTATCCCATGGATATCCCACACTGAAGTCTACACTGGATGCACAGTAGTTTGCCATGGTAACTCAACTGTGTCTCAGCCCTTCAGCTGCTTGTACTTCCCCACAGCTTGGAAGAACTAAAAGCGCTGAACTTCCCCTGGTATTTCTGCCTGTGGTTTGCCTCTGAACTGATAGGATACAAAGGCTGCTTGGATGTATTGTGAAGAGTTGAAAAGGAAAAGGAATGTACCACATTTAAAGACATTCTTCATTCTAGCATAAGCTCCGCTGTGAAAAACAACAAAAAAATTGCTGCCTTCCAGCTTAGATCAATCTCTCTGACATAGTCAAAATATCCGCTCGCCTCAGAGACAAAAATAAACCAGCCAGCAGGATGCAACCAGTGCAGCCTTGGCAGGTTGCTGAGCTCTATTCTCATTCAAACTACTCCTCCAATTGCCAAGTTCAGCATTCAATTACACATGATCTTGCTAACAAAGCAAAGGTATAACAGAGCAGAATTCCTTCCCTAGGAATGTAAGCCAAAGCTACCCAACTGCCTTTCAAATCCTGGCTGAATTCTGCATGAATTCCCTTAGGAAACCTTTATTTAGAAACCAAGCAAATTGTAAGTGGACAGAAGCTGTGCACACCTTAGAAACACAAGCAGCCCAATTGCCAGCTCTGTAGTACATACATCATAAACACTAAAATGTAGCCTTAGTACAGCTACAAATTTACCCACATGGAGCATCAAGACTCTGTGAAGTGTCTCAAACAGGACAAACAAATCATTGTTACTCATTTAACATCCTGAGCTATGGTCAGTGTTATTGTATGTAGTTTCTCATACTAAGCTTTCCAAGAGCTTCATTCTCCTGATCAAAACTACACATTATTCCTGTCAAGAATAGGACAGAGGAGGGAGGGAGACCACAAAAATACAGGAAATGCATTAAAAGGCACCAGTTGATGTGAGCCTACTTACCTATGCAATTATTTATAGACCTCCTGGATGAGTCATCCTGGTTGTGCAGTGCAGGGCTTTCTGAGGGGCTATCAGAGCTGAGGGGAAGTGGTTTATCCTCTGTTGCTGATGGTGGTTTTAACTGGAGAGGTAGGGGGGGANTGTTCCTCTGTGTCACCATCAGTAACAAAAACCTGGACAGGGATGTCTGCTGGGGTATTCTGACATGAAGCTTTTGGCTCTTTGTCTTCTACAAGCAGAATGCTCTGTGGCTGCTCGAGAGCTGCCCTTACTCTCGATGAGGGTGCAGGGGACAGAAGTGCTGGGGCTGCTCCTGTGCTCGATGCAGGTGGAGAGGACAGCACCACAGCCTGCTGAGGGATGCCTCGTGGCAACTTGGGACTCAGAGGCTGGGGACGAGATGTTTTCAGAACAACATGAGCTGGACGCTTCTGAAAAAGAAATCATAAGGCAGGAGGTCACATCTCCATTGGACTGCCCAAAACATCAACCCCAATGAGATAAAAAGCCACAGAGCACAGACCTGTCTCACCCATTCAAGCAGAAAATTCAACCCTGAATAAATTTAAATGAATAATAAAGCACTTATTTCAAAGCCATTTCGTCACCTGTATTCTTTGCAGCAGAGTCCACACCTGGAAACTGTATCTTTAGGAGATTTAACCCCCTTTACTCATTATACATAATCCTATTTTAGGTATCCAAACAGTTGTCTCTGATTGGGACCATGCTCACATGTGAGCTATGGATACTTTCTGTGTGTTTTGACACCATTTAAGACTACTGCAGTTCACAGTACTTGCCTCCCTGAATACTTTCAGCCTCTCCAGTGTCTTCTGACGTTCCTGGCTTATCCAAGCTTTTTTCTTTTTCTCCTCCTCTTTTTGTTTGTCTCTCTTCTGCATTAAAACACAAGTAAGTAAGCCTTAGTGTGTGAAAACAAGCAGCTGCCAGGCTCCCCAAGGCTGCTGTTTGGTACTCACTATCTGTATGCTGTGATGCTGCTGGAAGCGTTTTCTGCTCTCTTCTGCCTGTTGCAACCTCTGCCGATGGCTCGCTTCACATTGATCCTGGGAGAAGAGCAGAATTCATGCAACACTCAGTTCACACTTCCTGTGCATTAGCTCTGCCAGTAACTCCTGTGCACAGGCCACTAAGCAGCAACCATGGTTGGGTGCTTGGCAATGCCAAGAAAGATGGCTAAGCTCAGCTAGTGTCGGATGTGAGACCCTGATGGGGAAGTCTGTGGGATTCCTCCATGGCTAAAGCAAATGTTCTCCTAATCAGCCATATTTTTATTCATGCTGAAGCAAAAATGCATCCAGACGTGACTCAACCCCTCTGTCTTACAGTTTGGTTAAAAAAAGAAAGAAAGGAAAAAACAAAGAGAAGAAAGGGAGACGAAAAGAAAAGAAGAAACAAGCTCATGCAAAGACATGAGGAAGAAGGCAAGAAGGAAGCTAGAAGGGCACTACAAAAATACAAAGCTGCTTATTCCCCTCTCCCTTATTTGCCACAGCTCCCAAGTACAAAAGGCAGGGAAGCAAAGGTATGGGAAGCCCAATGAATGCCTAGCAAGGGTACTTTCTGCTAGTAACAAGTGTCACAGAGAAGCCGCAGGCTTCACTGTTTTCTCCGGGAGTCGCTTTTTGTCTCTGTACAGAGGGGGATTATCCACATGGCTGGACAAGCATTTGCAAATCATGTGGCATTTGGCTTCAGTGTTATACAACCAATAGACAGCAATTAAGTAAATGAAAACAGAAGCAAAAGAAATGTCTGCCAAGGAAGCAGTTGCAAGCGAGAGACAATGATGGCTCACAAAACACTTCCAATGTAATTCCCAGTTTGTTCAGGCTACTGAGCAACAAAAGGTCAGACAGACTTGAACCTAAACTCTGCTCTCTGCCCCAGCAGAACTGCAGGTGTAAGGTAAACTCCTTTTACTGAAAGGTTCATGAGAGTCAACTTGTGTTGAACAAGTTGAACTTCCTAGTGTTCTGCTCTGAATAGGAAACAAAGGAAAAAACTGCCCTTGGCACCGAACTGAGAGGCTGGAGAGAGAACTGCAGCTGTTAAAGTTTCCCTTTCCTCTTGTTCAAAGGTAAAGTATCAGTTTTCAGATTGTCCTATCACTGCAGCTTCCTCCACAGAAGGTCAGTTTCCTCCTGTACTGCAGCTGCTTTGGAAAAGGCTGCTAGGGTAAAGCTCCAGCTGGCCCCACAGGGCTCTGGTAAGGTCTAGCTGATGGGAGGACACCTGGGTCACCCAGGTTAAGTTTGTGCTCTCTTTCCAAGCCAGAGACACACTTGCACCACACCACTAAGTGTAAAGCTGGCTTAAAATCACATTGCCCCTCTTTCTGCTTGCAGGCCTTGGCACTGAGGCATGAATCATCTTGTATGCTCCACCCAAACTTCCCTAATAATTTCCTGTCCGTCCCTCACAAGTCAAGACATCAGCTGAAGAAAATGCACATCTCCAGGACTGCAGTTACTTTTTTGTTCCTGAGGTAGGCTCTCCTCGCACAGACAGTCCCACGCTTTGTCTCCAACTGCTTAGTCTTCTGCCTCAGCATCGTCATTGCTGACAAGTTAGCGTAATGTTGTCCCATGCTCTGTTCAATGACCTTGAGCTCCTCAGGATTTTCACATGTATCATAGTAAACAACTTCATCCTGTTTCTCTAAAAAGGCATTTGGCATTTTTTAAGAAACCAAAAATTGCCACAGTTATTTACACATTTAAAGAGCTAATGACATTTTAAAAGCCATTGAAGGCAGTGAGTTAGTATGAGTAAGTGTAAAGCTCCAGAGCCAAGCTGGGTCCTTCACAGTCATATGCAAACATGTCACGTTACTCACAGGGGTGCTTTGCAGGATCAAATTTATGCTGTTAGCATTTGTTATTTAGCTTCCTCTTTCAAATGTCTCCCTGTGTTTTAACTCCTACCTTCACCAACTGGAGTTTTCATGGAAAATGGAAGACTCCTGATCAACACTGGAGGTCTTATTATACTATTTACCACGCTTCAGTTATGTAACAAGTGGCAACAACGTTTGCTTCACAGAGTACATGGTAACAGAGAATTCATAAGCACAAATAAGAACACGACTGGTGCCTAACTTGGTATAACTATGTCACAAAGAGACACTTAAACTGGAAGATAGTAGTATTCAGGTACCATTCTAACTACAACCACCTCTTTTTGTCATTTTAGGATGCATTTTATTTCTACATGTTAGATTAGAGTAGATTATGATGAATTACAGAACCTATTTCAGCAGGTTCACGATACCCAGTTTCTGTGTGTAGATTTTGTAGCTATTAGAGCAGTTAAGTACTGTCAATATAAATTACTCCATGCTAAACCAGGGCATGCACATACCACAGCTGCTGGCAAGATGAGCAACCAGTGTGGCTTTTTTTTTTAAACTTGTGTTATCAAATTAGTGTCTAATTAATCAGAAGACAAAATATCAGATGGTACCACACCATTAATGTTTTCCAGCAATGCTTTCTACTAGCAAGATCGCAGTAATGATATCTTTTTTTTTAATTGAAAACAGAGCAGGCTATGTCACTTCTGTGTCCTGAATATGTGCTTAAATAATATTTTATTCTCACCTTTAATCTGTCTCTTTATAGTGTCCAGCTGTACAATAAGCAGCATCTCTTCATGTTTCAATACTTCAAGTTGTACATTATATAATTCCAGCTGTGTTTCATAATACTGTATTTCCAGCTCCTCCACTATACTTAAATTTTCTTCTTGTTCACCAAGATTCTCCATCTGTAACAGAAAATAAAAAGCATTAGTAACAAAATATGCACACATGAAACTTGTCTGGATGCACAAATGCCTGTAGGGAGCCTGGTCTAACTGGCAGCTGCTTTGGTATGGAGAACAACAGAGCATTAGAAATGGCTTGGAGCAGAAACTCAGAGGACCAGAGAGCCTTATTAACCTAAAGTATAAATTCACCTTAAATTACCAGGAGAGACATCATTATAATCTGTACAAATGATACTGCTCCTGAAAATACTTATATATGGTACAGTACACTACTCTTGGAAAATAAGTATCAGGTATGCCTAGCAGCAGTTAGATGGCATCAAAGATTAATATTAAATAAATATCTTAATTTTTCATTGTCCTCTGGAAATAATATCTGGTCTTTATCTCCCTAAAATGAAACCATTTCAAAGATTATTACCACAAATGCTCAAATGATACCTGAACTGTAAAAGTATGTATGTTTAAGCTTTCCTGAGTGTCCTCAAACATGCAGGTGCAACTAAAAAACTGCAGACCTGCATTTTCCACAATGTAAAACCATACTGAAAACCTAACTTGTTTCATAGACAAAACAGAGTTTCATAGAGTTTCATAGAGTTGGAAAGCCTACTCTCATGACCATTTTGGTAGGTTTTGATCAGCCCTTCAAAGAACAGTGACAGAAAAGGAGGCTTTGTAAGGTCTTACGAGTTTCTGAATGCCAGTTCTCTTCTGCTTCAGGCACAACTCTCTTGCCCTCAGATGCTGAAGGGTTTCTTTTGCTAACATATATTTCAGGTTTTCTAGTCGTGGCAAAGCTGATGCCCAGGTGGTTTTACCAAATCTCTCCTCATCTTGTTCCATCTGTTTGTGCATTGCTGTAGATTAAAACATGGCAGTTTTAATCATGAGAAAACATGAGAAACACAGTGTACTAATAACCCTTGTGTGTTTCTGAAGTATTAAAAATGCTAATCTTATTAAACTATTTCTGAAGCTTTAGAAATTACATGACTACAAGGTTGAATTTGTGACCTTATACATGTAAGTAAAATACTTCATTGCACCATGGAAACATACCCTAACAGTTGCACAGCAACTCTGTTCACATGCTGAAATCCTTGAGGCTTGCACATCAAGTATTAAAAGCACCCATGGTTTTTATGCAGAGATTTGCAGCCATAAGTCTCAGGCAAGTAAAATCCAAATTGTAAACCAAACTGGTTAAAAGATATAAATCTTAAGTGAGTAAGGTATTTCTTTCTTAAGCTGGACACTCACCCCAAACCTCAGGTTCTGCACAGAGATAAAAAGCTCTCAGTCCCCTAAGTTAGGTATTTACACAACCTTCTGTGTAAATCATTCTGATTACCTGCCAGAGCCTTTACAGTTTCCTTGAAGTAGTTCACTGTGATATCCTGAATGGAGCACACAGCACTCTCAGCTCGCTTAGTCCATTCATCAGCATCCTTCTGCAAAGCTGCTACTCTTCTAGGCCCCAAATTATCATACTGCAAAGATTTCTACAAGGACACAAAATTCTCAGTTACCACCTAGCTCCCACAGAGGTGCAGCCACACTGTGTTACATTTGGAGACATTTCAAGAAGGTGGCAAACGTGACCTTCCCCTCACCTGTCACAAAGTGAATCACTGGTCATTCCTATTTCTCATTCTCTAGGCTAATTCAAAACCTTTGTTCCCCAATCCTGACCTCACATTTGGATTAATTTACTTCATAAAATATTTTTAAAACTATCATCTTTAAAATTACATCCAAGACAAGTGTTTTTTATTGTTACTAAAATTACTCTTCTATGTGCAATATTCTCTTCTATTTTTCCCCATGTGTTGACAGCACATTGCACCAGCAGGTTCTCCAGTTTGGCAGTTCTTTCACACAGGAACAGGGATACAGAAAAGAAACATAAGACAATGTTTTCAAGTCCACAAAGGAAACATGGGTACAAGCCTAGTATTCAAATATATTTTTAGAAGAATTATATTTCAAATGAGCCTAAATATCTCTTACAGGGTTTTTTTTAAATATGAACTTTGTTTCATTCTTTCCAACTTCCACTTTAATTTTCAGAACAGTACATTGAGCATTTTATTGTCACAGGTTTAGACCTTCAGTATCCAAGCACCTTAATCTAAACTTAAAACTGAGAACAATAACAACTCACTTTAATTTTAACATACTATTTAAGGAAAATCAACATATAAATGGCTGTCATTTCCAGGGGCATCATAACTTTCAGAATGTGCTTCCAGTTTAAGATGCACATAAAACAAAGTGAACACAGTGGCAATTAATATGTTTTCATCTGCAACTCTAGCAGGTTGTAGCAGTAATAGAAAACTCCTCTGAGTGGGAAGGTCTCCTCTGTCTTCTGTTCTACCTCCTCAACTGAGTTAATCTGGCGCATCAGCATTCCTGAGGATGACATTTGCAATGTAAAAAACTTATCTCATGGGAAGGTGGCACAACAAGGGCTACTTATATGGCAGTAAATTCAGCCTTCCAGAGAGTAAACCCTGGGGAGGTGGAGCCTGTGGATATTCTCCTTTTAAGTGGGACACTGGTGGGAAGTCAGCTGCAGTTCTAGCCAAGCCATTATCATGGAGATCCTCTGAGAGTGGGTCTGCCCTAATCTGAATTTGTCAGTCATGTTTTGTGGTTTGGCAGAGGGAAAAAAAGCAGGTACAGACAGAAGCAGGGAATGTTACATGATTTGAGCCTGATCCGCTCCAAGAGCAGCTGATACCCCACTATGTAGCCTGGCCTTTCACTGTGTAAAGGCAGACTTACCAGGATTTCCAGTTTGTACAGTGTCGCCAGCTCTCGCATATCTCTGAAGGGCTGCAGTAAATACTGGTAGAATTGTGTTGCCACGGTGACCAAATCCTGATAAGCTTCATCTTCTTCTTCATAAACCTTCATCAAAGCCACCATTGTGTCAGCACTTTTATGCTGCTGCAGAACCTAGTGGGATAAAAGGTAAATCAGACACGGCTGCTTTGCATTCAAGTGTGCTGGATGCTGCCAGGCTCCGGTGGGAAGGACCTGTCCTTCCACAGCCAAGACTTCCCACTGCACAGGAGGCCTGTGCCAGGCATTCTGCAGCCACCCCAGATGAAAATCCCTCCAACACCACAGTGTGAAAGGCACTAACTGCTGCACATTCCATCTGGAGGCCGCAAGGAGCATCCTGCCTAGGGTGTCCACCAGAAACATTCTAATAACTGTGTGCAGATGACTTGGTTGCTGCTTTTTATAAACATAAATAGCAATCCTGGGAAGTCTCTACTGGAAGGACAAGCAAGGTATTCTTAAACTAGCTGCTGCATTGCTTCCACAACTACTAAATGCCTGCTAATGAGTTTCTGGATCCAGAATTTCTGACTTCAAGCACAGAAAAAAACAGATTGGCATTTACTTCTGACAGACCCTGCAGTTAAATTCCTTTAACATTTGTAAAATTTATAATAGCTTATTCTAACCTCAGTTCTAGTGCTATTACACTTTGTAAGTCATAATTCTTCCATGGAATTACTGCCTTTCGATACACTAGGCCCTATTTATTTCCTTCTATGACAAAATAAGTTGGGGATTTCCCCTCAATTGCATTTGTTTACTGGTACCAATCAAAGCTTCAATGATTTTTCTTTGACACCAGCTGGCAGAGACCATGGCATGCTCTACGTGCCAGGATAGAGTGAGCTAGCTGAGAGAACACAGCTCAGTTCCACTGAGAAACAGACCTTCCTGGAAGGACAGTGTGTGCTCTGCAGCTCCATAAAGAGGGAAGGGATGGGAGGGGTGTGTGCGCTACCAGTACTGAGAAAAAGCATTAAAAAAAAATAAGCTTGGCTTGTGTTGCAACTGAAAAGCACTGAAATGAAACCATCACCTTTGTTCTTGCCAGCTGAGTCTGGCTAAGCCAGCAGAGTTCCCATGTATGGAGGAACTACCCCAGGGAAAATCTGTGGAAGTCAGCTCAAGGGCATTTCCCACCCACCCTGTCTGCAGGCCTGGAACAGGCAAGACAGGGGAACAAGAGAATCTGAACTACAACATTTCTGACAATCCCCTAAGTGTGGCAGCCTCTTGGGCCTCCCCAGGAGCTTATGGCAGCTCAGACACAGTCCTAGAGCCCACCCACAGCAATTTCACAGTCTGCTTTTGCCCCACTATGGAAGCCAAATACAAATGCAAGAGCTGACTTTTTGATTCCAATTCTAAAAGCAAGAAGTGAGGGTCATGCTGCTCCTGGAGGATGCTTAGAGTGAGTAGAGGGGAAGTACTAGTGAAGGACATACATGTAAAAAGGAAAAAAGGGATGCTCTGGTACTTCAGGTTGGTTTAATGTCTATTTCTTGAATCTTCCAGAACTTAGTCTAGACTACAATATAAGGAATTTATGTCCCTATCAGGCCTGCAAGTACAATACCACTCTACAGCATGTTTAGCCATATCTGAAACATAGCTGGAAATCACAGAGTAACTATCAGAGGCACCAAGCCCCAAACTGCCACAGAGCTGAACATGCTTATGCTGCTTCCAAAAGAATGTGGTGGCTGGAATGTATTTCTAACTGGGCTGTGAACTGTTAGTCAGTGACAGACACTGACTTTTGTATACAACAAGGTACATGTTCCTGTAAACTAAAGCTATGTTTTTAAAAACAGTGTCTTTCTGAAAAAGTAGTGTTGTTTCATCTGTTAAATACCGCTGAAGTATTTAACAGATGAATTTAACAGGCTGAAGTCAACCGTCACAACTTTCCTCCAAAGCATGATCACTTTCACAAAATACCTTTCAGGTTACTTTGCCAGAAAATAGACTGTAAACAAGTACTGCAAGAAACAGCAGCAACACACTGGTGAACCTGAAGTATCTGTAACTCGTCAACATTCCGATGTCCTAACTGCAACTCTGTTACTACACACCACTATAGCAAGAAACGTAAGGGACCAAAGGAAGAAAGTGATAACATCATTACTTCAATCATTAGGGCAAAATTTGACACTTAAAAAAAACCCAAAAACCCCCACACACAATTTATTTGAATACAAACCACTTATTTCCATAGGACCAGGACTAAGTTTGGTCTTAATATGAGAATCCCCCAGTTACAAGCATTACTGCAAACATGTCGTCCAAGACCTTCACAGGGAGGTTAGAAAATTAGCACATGATTGTATTCTCCTCTTCGGTTACTGTTCCACCCATTGCCCAACACTGTTGGATGTTTTTAGCAATGTGTTTTTGTAGGAGTGCCTGCAGCTTAAGTAAGAGCCCCAGTGCCTTACACTGATTGCCCACGTGGAGGTGGTTTACTCCCCACTTAATAAAGGTGCACTTCCAAGACCGATGACACTTAGTACTTCGGAAAGTGACTTCGTGGCTTCCAGACAATAAAAAAGTGTTTGTGTGAGCACAAATCTGGATATTGGACAACACCACGAGCAAGCTGGTATCAGTGACTTGGTCACCCCTGCTCCCGTGAGTCCGGCGCGTCTGCCCTGATCGATGAAGCCCCGCAGCAGCAGGGGCTGCCAGGCTTATCATGCAACTCCCGGCTGAGCACGGGCGCCAAGCTGAGGCTCAGACAGGTGCACCCACGAGCTGAGCTGCAGCACCGAACACTGAAG
The DNA here is from genome assembly GCA_013399835.1 of Leptocoma aspasia. Lineage (NCBI taxonomy): Eukaryota > Metazoa > Chordata > Aves > Passeriformes > Nectariniidae > Leptocoma > Leptocoma aspasia. Next base: position 1,981,231 of record VXAX01007135.1, read on the forward strand.
ACAGTCCGACACCGAGGGGCCCCTCCTCCTGCCCGCAGCCCGGCAGCCCCCGGCCCCGGGTTCCCTCCGCCCCGCGCCCGCCCCGGGGCCCGTACCCGCCGCAGGGCCTCCTTGGCCCGGGCCAGGTGGCCGCGCAGGGCCTTCCCGCGGAGCTCGGCGAGGCTCTCGAAGTACTCGTCGTCGCAGCAGCGGTCGGCGGCGAAGAGCGCGTCCAGCACCACGCGGCTGCCGCAGAGCTCCAGGGCCCAGCCCAGGTACAGCTCCAGCGCCCGGCACAGCTCCTGCAGCTCGGCCTCATCCGGCGCGGCGCCGCCGGGGAACAGCACGGCCCAGAGCCCGCCGGCGGCCGCGCCGGGCAGCGCGGGCGGCAGCTCGGGGAAGGCGGGCTCCAGGCGCGGACACACGGCCGACAGCTGCCGGTGGACGCCGCGCAGGGCCGGCGCCGAGAAGAGCCCGGCCCAGCTCTGCGGGGCCTGCTCCGCCGCCTCCGCCCGCCCGTGGCAGGTCACCGCGAACGCGCCCTCCGCGCCGTTCCAACCCACGAGGAAGCGGAGCCGCGGCGGCGGCTGAGGCTCGGCGAAGGCGGTGTCGCGCACGGCCACCCACCCCTCCAGGCTGTCGGGCTGCGGCTCCATCGCGACAGCGGCGGCGGCCCCGCGGGCCCCGGAGCNGATTCCAACAGACTCCATACTCCAAGAAAAGTAGCATGGGATAATGTGAAGGGAATTGGAGAAGGAAAGGGAGTCTGGTTAAGCCCATCTTGAATATTAACTGGGCATAATGGTTTAACTGGTTTGTACTGGGAGAGGCCCCAGGAGATGGAGTTGGAATGAGGAATGCACCCTGTGTGGAGGTGTTTGGGATGGGATGGGATGGGATGGGATGGGATGGGATGGGATGGGATGGGATGGGATGGGATGGGATGGGAGGCGACCCCGAAGATGGCGATCCCACCCCTGTGCCATGGGCACGGTCTCCTCCCACCAGGCCAGGTTGCTCAAAGCTCCATCCAGCCTGGCCTTGAGCACCTGCAGGGATGGGGTATCCACACCTTCCCTGGGCAGCCAGTGCCAGGGCCTCACCACCCTCACAGTAAAAAATTTCTTCCCAATATGTAACCTAAAACTACTCTCAATTTGAACCCATTC
>VXAX01007135.1:1982437-2130080 GCA_013399835.1 Leptocoma aspasia
GCGCCGGGCGGGGCGGGGCTGCGCGTTACGTCACCGCCAGCTCCTGCGCCCATTGGCGGGAGCAGCGAGGGGCGGGGCCGAGACGGAGGCGGGGCCAGGGCTGCCCTCACGGCGGGCGTGGAAAATAAACAGTGCGATAGTAAAGGGAGCGAGAGGGGCGGCCCCGGGAAAGGCTGTTGTTCCCGNGTTTCCTTCAGGTACTGGAAGGAGAAAGCTTTGTGAAATAAGCCGCTATTCCTGTGAGGAGTGGTGGGCAGGGAGCACGGGACACACAGCCCCGCGTTTGAGCTGCTGTCTGAGGGGCAGTTTTCCTCCAGTTTTCCTCCAGGCCATTGTTCCTTCGGTCCCTGCAAAAGTCAGCGAGTTGTCGCTTTCTCCAGAGCCAGGCAAACCCCACACTCCTTCCCCACGCTGCCTTAAGCCAGAACCTGAGCCCTGGGGCCCTGTGCCCACAAACAGCCAAGGGGTGCTTGTCCTGACACCCAGCTCAGCCCCGAGGTCACCGTGCTCTGTAAAAATGCCACCCAAACACCTTCACAGGCACCGAGGGGAGCAAAGAGCAGTGTCACTGCTGTCCTATTCAGGCCCTGTGTCCAAGGCAGAATATAATTCACTATCCACCAAATGTTATATTCCAGTCTTTGGCAGCAAAGCTGGCACTGCTAATTTTTTGAGAAATTAAGGCCTACAAGATAGTGTAGCTGTACACAAAGCAAAAATAAGCTCTCATTTGAAAAATTAATCAAATCTGTCAGACAGCATAAATGTTAACATTTCAGCAAGGGCTGCATCACTTACGTGAAAACACTTCTGCTCTAATCTCACAGATGATAGAAGCACTGTTAGTGGTAATGAGATCGTGCCTACATGGGCAATTAACTTGTGGTTCCTCACCAAACAGCAAACAATTGCACTGCTAGGAAAGTGAGGGAATGACACCGAGATAATTGGAAAAGGAGGAAAAAGCAGAGCTGTGTCAAGATCTAATAAACATTGTCCCTTGTGCTGTCCCCTGAGCTCAAGCCATATATAATACAACATTCTCAAACGTGCTTAAAAACTCACTGCCAGCAGGGCTGGCTCGGTACCGTGTTCACAAGCAGCAGCCTGTGCTGGGCAGCTGTGGTTTTGGGCAGATTCGCAAAGCTCAAGTGCTACAGCAGTCACAGCAATCAGTGGTAATACACAGACTGTTTTTTATCAGGTGGACCCCTACTGAGCACAGACTGAAGGGATATGTTCCTGTGAAAACCTCCCTAGCAGGCCCATTGTCTGCTTTCTTCACTATAATTACCTTTCCAGAGGTCTGGCATACACACACAGGTGAGGATGTATGGATATGTATAATAAGCATGTGCAATGGTATTTTCTTTTTCTAAATTATAATTTTTTTTTCTAATATATGATGATGATTCCAACTCAGCCCCATAGAAAAGCTCCTACTAATTTGAGAGAGAGGACTTTACCAGTGTTTGCAAAGAACAGAACAGGTACTTCCATTAAGTTGTGCAACTCTGTAAACACATGTCCAGCCATGTGAGTTGTTTGCACGTTTTGTGTATCCCACAGAGGACACTCTCCCTAGCACCCCAGCCTTGGAAATCACACCCAGAGGCCATGAATGCACTCTGCAGTGTTTATTAATACCACCTCCAAAAGTGAGGGGTACTCTGGCCTCAGTGAGGGCTCTCTGTAACTGTTCAAAGTACTTCAGAGCCTGTTCTCAGTGTATGACATTCATGCTGGTGACACTCAAGTAGCACACTGCTGAAGGACAGCTGGGGCACATCTATATTTGTGCCATTGCTCATTGCTGGCATGCCCCTATCTGAGCAAAGAGGCAGGGTAAGGTTACCGCAATAAGTCTTCCAACTGCAGTTATAGGAAAGTGGCAAGGAATTGCTTTCGTGTGAATTAATTTTTACTAGGGGGAATAGAAGTTAACTTTGATGCCATCTGAGCTATCAGAAGAATTTATGACGTCTTAAGATAGAAGGCAAGTTTTTAGGTAGAAACATTCTTTGTTATATATTTATGATAACTGACGGTCACGGATCTAAACGTGCTTCATGTAATTTTATCTGTGCCTGCAAAGCAAGCAAACACTGAGCAATCATCTGGAAATCTTATTTAGGCAGCAGGATTGCAGACAAGCTTAATTATGCTCATTTTAATTTATTTCTTTTCATTTTGGTAGGAAAAATAAATGTTAATTCACTTTTCTAATTAGTAGTAGCTTTTAAAGCAAGCCTTATTGTTTTAATTATGGGGAAAAAAGTCTTTGTGGCAGCCAGACAACATTTTCTGGTATGTGTTAAGACCTTTTCTGTGTTTAATATGTTAGAATTTGCATGATTTATTTTATTGCCTTTAGCATAAATAGTATTTCTGCCTAACTTCAGTGTTTTTGCCTATAGTAGGATATTGCTAGCTGTAGAATCCACACTCATGTCTGCAGTGCCAGAAGACAAATGATGAACTTCTGTGTGGGTTTTCTTACAGATCTGTAGGGGTGGACTCAGCCAGGGATATAAAACCAGAGAGTGCAAAATGTCTCAGTATTTTTCACTGGTTTGGGAAGTTGCTTTTTACTAAGTCACTGATTGTGTTGACTCTGTTAGCTAAGCATTTCTCAGGAAAATAAGTAAAATATTGACTAAATAAATTTGAGGTAATAGCAACTACTCAAAACTAAAAAGACCATAAATAGTAGTTTGAAAGCAAACTTAAGTGAAAGCTTATCCAGAAGCTCTGATAACATTGATGTCTGAGCGATCTTTTGGCTTTTTTTCTTCTGTGAGAAAGTGATTTTAAAGCTTTCATATGCTTCACTTACTTAGGACTAGATGTAACTACAGGTTAATTGCTATTCAGCTGAAATCTTTTGCTTGTGGTACTAAACTGCTGATAAAATTGATCTGAGTAGTTTTGTAGCTGTGATTCCATTCATGTTGGTGAGCAATGAAGGGCTGTGGGGACGTTTCAGCCCAGAGAGAGCTCTGACTCTGTACTGGCATTATTTCACTGCTGTTAATACAGGCTGATTGGAAAGAGTGGGCTTGGGAATCAGCATTAAAATTGCCTTTGCACTTTTAATGTTGTCCCACATGCATCTGCTTTGTCATACAGCTTTGCATGTCACCTGCACATGCTCTTTTCACACCTCCCTCCTTGCACAGAATAGACAAAATGTGCAAGGTTTGGGTCAGAGCAGGCATCTCTCAGTCCAGAGGTCAATGGCCTGCCTTGCTCCCTAGTTACTGGATGCTTTATATGTTAAAATGTGTATTTTCCATGGCACATGAGAAGCCCCAAAGGGCAGTATGTTTTCTCTGTGGTATTTTTTAGAAAGGACCCAAGACCTGGACTCAAGTTTCAGTATTAAAAACGGCAACTTGAAAAATACAGAACAGGACTTTCCAGGGCATTTACTAGTGTGTTCTGTGGCATCATTGGTCACAACAGAGGAAATTCTACATTATGCCTGACTGACAGTTCAGAAAACATGCTTGACAGCAGCTGAAGAGTGAGCAGGCTTCAAACCAGGCCATTTCAAATTGCACAGAACAACACTAACTGTGCCTGAAGCACAGTCACAGTGTTTATCTGAGGACAGGACTGTTCCACAGTTTGGAAATCAGGCCTCAGGGTCCCAGATGAGGTACTCAGAAAAGAGGATGCACACCAGAGACAGCTCTCTGCTGTGCTTTGCACTGAGGTGAGAAGAAAACAAGCTTCCTGTGGCTTCCCTTCAGAAGCTTCACTTAGGGAGTGAAGCTACTGACTTTGGTCTTTCCCGTGCCTATCTCCAGGACCTGAGCAGTTGTCAGCCAAATCTATTCTATCTATATACTTTTAAGTAAGAAAAACTCAATCTTGATATCTAAATATGTAGCTAAAATCTTTCTTATCTTTTACAAGCGTGAGACTCATCCTCTCAGAAGCCTCTCTGAGGATACCAATGTCATCCAGATCTGGCAGCACGAGAGACTATGAGACTAGCGGCCAGTCACGCGATCATTCAGCTTCCCCACCAGTCCCAGAGTCTAGTGACACTGAGACTGAAGGTTTGATCTTTTATCACATGGATCTTTATGGATCAAAGGAGAGGTTTGATATCTTTCCTGAAGAGCTCTCTGGTCGAGGAGACAGATCTTTGGGGGATACGAGAAGGGAATCTGCATTGAGTAGTGAAAAAGTTCAGCACCCACAAGAAGTTGGCTATGACCTGGAAAAGGAGGTTGCAGAGTTGGCTAAGATGTATGGACTTGATGAGGATAGAGAAAAAGAGCTTGAGCTTCTTGGAGGACATCTGGAAAAGGTGGAGAGCAGATGGCCACCTGCTCGCACAGAAAAAGCAGGATCACAAGGCTCCATATATAACGTATCAAAAAGCAGCTCTTCAGTGAAAGATCCAAGTCAAAGCACAAAGCAACAAGGGCTTCCTGATGAGGCTTCTCAAGGTGAAAATCAGAGCAAAACCAGAGCAGATGATGAGACTGAGAGCAACATATGGTCCAGAGGGGGGCTAAGCAGCGGTGGCATGTCAGACGAGTGGAACAGTCAGGGTGTTAGTGAGGAGGAGGAGGAGGAAGAGGAAGAGGAAGAAGCAGCAGATGTTTTTTGTTCTACTTGCAAGATACCAATCCGAGCTTTTGACAAACTATTTGGTGAACACAAGGATCATGAGGTTGCTCAGCTCCCCAGTGCTGTGGAAAGTGAAAAGGTGAGAGTAACACAGGTGTACTGTGGTGCCTCTAAAACAGTCTTCAGACACAGTAGGAATCACACTGGGTGTTTTGTAGGAGGAGATCCATAAAAACATGTGCAAGTTGGAAGAACAGATTGCTCAGATGGAAAATGTTGCCAGCCATTTGGAGGAAATCTTCATCACTGTAGAGGTGAGGCATTTTCTCTTGGGCTAACTTTATGGTAGTGGGGAGGTTAAACAGTTTTGACAGTCATACTGACATTCATAGTGTTCTGTTGTTAATGAGGTGAGTACTTACAGTAACAGAGCACAGAGTTATCTTGGGGTTTGTCTAGACTGAAGTACTCAGGAAAACTCATCCTAAAGATTTTTTTAAGTGGGCTAGTAAAACCACATCTATAATTTGCACAGAAATTCAGAAATTTGCATTCAGAAATAAAGTGACCCCGACTCAGGTCATCTTAGTTTTAAATGGCCAAAGAGCTGTGATTTAACTAGTCCATCCCTTCACAACCCTCTGTGTTCCCTCAGCTTCACTCACAGAAGTGTCAGACCCAGGCAAATCCTTGGACCAGCTGCCTCAAGCTGATGACTTCAGGAGTTGTGCTCCCACTCGGCTGCTGTCAGCTTGGCCCCAAAGGAAGGAGGTCAGCTGGCAACAAGTTCAAACTGAAGCAATAACTCAAGGCACAACAGTCTTTTCTCTGCTGCATGTGGCACAGGAGGACATCTGTGCCTGAACAGTGGGCAGCTTCTGGGACTGCTCCTTGACTTGCCTGCTCCTTAAATCTTCCTTCCTAATGCTTTCTCCAGCTGTGAGTGAGGATACCAGCATTAGCTACCCAGCTCCCTCAGCACAAATCCATGGATCCCACTGAGTTGCCATGGTTTCTCTCATGGAAGGATGTGCTTGACTGTGTTGGTGGAAATGCTTGTGAGATTATGGCTAGGATATATCCTAGTTGTGCTCCCTGGGTTTAGGTTGCCTTATGTCATTGTTCCTGTTGTAATTTCTGTTGCTCTTATGTCTGGAACAAAATCCAACAATTTTGTGCTTCAGTGGTGGTGAATGATCAGAGTAAACCCCTAAAAATGCACATACATCAAATTACAGCTTCTGTGTACTGGTACTGTGTCCTAGTTTTGTGAATTAAATCACGACATATTACCTCTGTGGTAAGGAGAAGTTTAGGCAGACCAAAGTAATATTTTCCTCTGCATGACCTGTGGATCAGGCTTGTTGCCAAGGTACAAACCCTCAAATACCTTGCAGGAAAATTTTGGGAGGCAGGAGCAGAACTTTGAGGTGCATTACAACGATGCAGTGCAAGTGCTTGCTCAGAAGTATGAAGAGCAGCTGGAAGCACTGGGAGAAGAGAAGAGGGAAAAGCTGGAAGCTCTGTATGAGCAGCTGGTCAGTTGTGGGAAACATCTTGACACCTGCAAGGAGCTGACAGATGAAACCCAGGAGCTTTTCCTGGAAAATGACAAAGCTGCATTTATGAAGGTAAAGAGCTTTAACTGTCAAAGTGCTTTTTGCTGCTTGCAAGTAGTCCCCATCTGAGAAGTCCCAAGCAGCCTTATTGCTAGGGAGAAATTGGGATGCTCAGTCCATGGTGCTGTCACTGCTCCAGGTGCTTGGCATGGTGGCATTGAGTTAGTAGGGCAACACAATGGGGGCAAAATGCAGAAGCAGAAGTTTGTAAATTGGATGCTCATTGATTTGTGAGTCACACTGGGGTTCAGAGAGAAGATATCTTGCTGAAATGCTTATCTGGGGAAACTCTGGAAGCACTAAGTGTTCCTTGCCTTGTGCAGGCTCAGCTCTCTTGCTCTATTCTGGGCTCACAGCAGGCAGGCTGATGTAATCACTTAGGAAGATGTTTCCTTTTCTTGCTCATTTTGGAGGAAAGCTCAGCTGAAATATGTCAAGAGCTCCTACAAAGTGATGCACCTCCCACTCTTGAGGTGGTGTCAAGAAGGTATTTTTCTTTGGCAGGTAGAAAAATAATTGGAAAAAAACCCAGAATTTTCACTGATGATGAGTGATTGCTCTCACCTGAGCTGTCCTGTGACTCAGGTGGGTGGGAGCATTTCTGTAGCACAGTGACAGTAGCTTCTGAACTGGACAACAAACAAGTCTCATAACACCACCAGTCTACTTCTGTGGGCCAGTTTGCTATGATTCCAACCTGCTGAGTTCTTCACATGAGCTGACTTTTCCCATTCCTCTACATCTCTGGAATAACTTATTTTCTCTTTAGCTTGTAAACAGTTTTGCATTGCCCCTAAGAACCATTATTCATCACAAAGTGAATGTTGGTCAGGAGCTCTCAGGGGCTTAGGGTTCTCCTGGGACTGTACATCTGTCTTCCAGTTACATGCACTGCTCAGACTCCCTCCAGCACAGATCATTTCACTGAGTTCTTTTGCCCAGCTGATTTTGGTTTTTGTTTGTGAGGGATCTGTTGGCACTTTAGACAACCAAGGGAAGAATCGGTCTAAAGTCTAGACAGACAGACACTGATGACTACCTGCTCATTATCTTACTGTAAATTTAGCCAAGATCTGTTCATTTGAATAGAAAGGGCTGGCTTTGTTCTCAGAGTTGGGTGAGAGCCAATTACTTCACTGCAAGGGCTGCATTTGGGGCAATTTGTGTAAGACAAGTCAACAGCATGATGTAGTCTGACTCTGGACTTTTCTACCTCTAACACTCTCTCCTTTTTTTCCAACAGGCAGCAGTAACCATGGTTGACAGGTAGTATCACAGTCTGGGATTTTGTGTCACATTTCTTCCTGCTAATTGGATGGGTTATTGGAGATGCTTGTGTGTTCTGGACTTTGTTCAGGCACACAAATGTTGTCTAAGCCACTAGAGCTATTAAAATATTTAGTATTTTTGTTTTAAAGTGCATCAGAAAAAGTTGCTCTAAGAAACTTAACACTCAACACTTGTTTGGATCCAATTTCAAGAAATCTGAAAAGGAGGGTTAGAGGCTGAATAAATCAGTGTTTTCAGCTTAGTCGTAAGGAACTAATTTCACTGAGAAACAGGATTGCTAAAGCTGTTGAAAGAAACACCTCTGGATCCAAATGAGACTAAAATTGAGCTCCCTAAATATACTGTAACGGGCTTATTTATGCATTAATATAGTGGGGTAGAAAGTCAAGCTGTGGGAGCTCCAAACAGATACTGAAAAATCTTGGAGCGATTGGAAGACATCTTAGGGCACACTAAATCATATGCAAAAACCACCCTCTTAATTGACTGTTATTGTTCATGAAAACACAGAGAAAAGATACCCCTTTCTTTCAAATTTACAACACCTAGAGCCACAAGGTCATGAATTAGTAATAGTGTAAATTTAAAATAATGAAAGTTATGGAGCTGATAGGGTGCTTCCCACAGTGAGGTGCTGGGCACACCTCACTCCCCTGCTCGGTGTGCACAGCCAGGAGCAGGGCACACAAGGCTGGCCCTCAGTCCCAGCAGCAGCCAGCTCCCTTTGGCATCCTGGAGCACTGATGGCCACCTATCTCCAAGCTATAGGCACGGGAGGCTGAGCTTGTACAGCTGTGAAAATGGTGTTTTAAGGAAATAGATGTTAATTTGGAGTCTGCTGTTCTTTTTCTCTTAAAAATAGGCATCATAGACAGATACCTCCAGCACTATGGTACTTCCAATTAGACATTCTTTTTTTACCCCTACAATTACAGGCTGGAAGAATTCTTAAAGAAAGAAGTGGATTTAGAGCTTTCAACGCTGCCAGACTTTGAAGAGCGGGTCATAGATGTCTCTGAAGTTGAACAACTAATGAACTCCATTAATGCTATTCCAGGTACTCTTCCTATAACTGATCATTATTTCACACCTATTTACATTTAGGTAAGGATATGTATTAAACATTACTTCTTTTAAAGGAGATCTGCAAAGGCAGAATTAACTTCTCCCTAGCTTTCTTTCTAGGTTTTTGATTTTTTTTTAATTTGCCTATATATACAGGGACACTGGAAGATATTTTTGGAATTTTTTCCCATTTGTTTTCAATATAAAATTACCATAATTACTGCTAAATCTGGACTTCCTTGCTTTTGCTGGATGATTTCCTAGAAGACTCATGAAGATTACCCCCTTCTGTTGAGGGGTCAGGCACACTTAGTTGGTGATAACTTGTCTTACCTTGTAGTTGCTTGAACAAAATAGAGAGGAACCCCAGAGTGCTTTAAATAACTTACACAGCTTCTCTTGATAAATAGATTTCAGTAACTTATTCCTCTACTATTTAGCAAGCATTTCCCCCCATAATCTACAGGAAACAGCACAACATAAATGGAATTTCCCAGAATAACTTTAAAAACGCCTAAAATTTTAAATATTTTCTGGTGCCTCACAAATGGTCAGAAAAAATATTATTCTTTTTTCACACCCAGTACAGTATTTTCTTAACATAAAACAGCATTTGGTACTTGTTTGCTGGTGCTGATGCTCCCCTGTTGTACAGCTTTTCCCTGATCCCCAGGGTGACTGGCAGCAGTGCTGGCATGGCAGATGCTGGGCTCACTGGAACAGCCCTCAGAGCAGGGGAGGCTGAGTTTACAGAGGAGGCGTAGGCTGAGGTTTATTTATTTCATTGGTTTGACTTTGATTTGAAGCAAGACTAGTTCTCACACACACCAGTGACCTGATTACTCTCTGCAACTGTTTACAGAGTCAGCTCCTGACTTTTCTCCATGTGGGAGGAACGGAGGAATATGACCCTATTCAGGGCCAAGGCTTTGTGCAAACACCTTTGTGAGAGGAGAGGTACAACAAACCATGATTATACATTCAAAAACTCACCTGGTTTTTCCTCTGCAGCTCCTTGTGCCCCTGTGATCAATCCCCAGGCTCCCAATGCAGCAACTGGCACTTCACTGAGAGTTTGCTGGGGCCTCTTCTCAGATGACACGGTGGAGTGCTACCAGCTGTGCTACCAACCAGTGAGCAATGAGAGGCACAGTGATGGGCAAGCAGGTAAGGAGGCTTGGGCCCCAGGGGACACCTCAGCCCTCCACTGGCAAAACCAGCTGATGCCAAAGTGTCTCTGCATGCCTTGTGCACTCTGTCTGCCACCAAAAGTGCCACCATCATCTGCTTTGTCCCTCTTCACCTGCCAGGTGTGCCATGCTGCCAGCTGCAGCAGGACCCATCACAGGAGAAAAGACAGGACATAGCAGCAGCAGGGATAGCAGGAATGGGAAGGGGGCAGTGGATGGAGTCACGAGGATTTCTGGAGGGTGGGAACTGCATTAGAACACATGTGCTGCATCCACAGCAAAGCACAGTATTTTTAAAGAGCAAATCATCGTATCATCAGCACTCCAGCTGAAACCCCCAGATGATTTCACAGCTTATCTTAGTGCTAATAACTTAGGCTAATAACTCCCTAAGATGCACAGGCACACAAAGAACCACAGAACCAAAATGTCCCAGACTTGTGACAAAACTGCCTTTGCTAATACTGTTCTTGCAGAACCTTCAAAAGTGGAAGCCAGTAGAGAAACTGCCAGTGGCCAATTGAGAAAGAAAAGCGGAAACTATCCAAATTTTATAAGATGAAGAATGAGAAATGAGCAGTAAAATAGCTTCAGCTCTTGTCCCATCGGATTTATGCTGCTTTAGAGGAAGGCATTGTCAAACTGCCTGACAGCTCATCAAAGGTTGTGGAGCACAAGGAACTCTCTTGAGCTCAGCACCTGAAACAATGCACCCCAACTCCACTGTGTGATGCAGCTTTGGGGAAGAGTGGGCAATTGTGTAAAGGCGCTGTAAATGCTTTGTTGTTGTCATTTCAGAGCATACACTGAAAGTCAAAGAAACATACTGCACCATTACTGATCTGTTGCCAAATACACAGTATGAATTTTGGGTCAGTGCTTTAAATGCCTCCGGTATAAGTCCACCAAGTGAAAGAGCAGTTTATGTTACAGGTAAAAATATTTTATTCATACAACTTTGTAACCTTCATAGTGAAATTCAAAATCATCTCTGGATTTTATGCCAGTAATTCTTTCTGGGCACTTTCTTTCTTCTGATGTAAGCCTACTGACTGCATGGGAATTCCCTACTTTTATTTGGTGAGACTATCATGCCAACTGTCCCTGTTTTAGAGTGGAAGAAACAGAAGCAGAGAGACAAAATAACTTATTTAAATGTAAGCATCTAGATCAGCTGTGAATAAGGTTCAAGTTTCCTGGTTGATGAATCCCAGCTCTCCTTTAATTGGCCTATAGGTATTTTGTGGTTTCACCTGTTATGTTGTTCTTTTGAACTGCAGTTCAGTCTAGGACATTGTGTAAAATCCTGACATCAGATTGAGCAAAGTGTGAGATCTTCAAGTGCTTGTTCCAGATGTCTTTGACATCTCACAGCAGAGAAGAGATGCACCTTTATGACAAGGATAAAACTAATGATAGAAAACAGTTGTGTAATCAGTCTTTATGTTACTTCTCTGTTTAATTATCTTGGGACCTTTATAGTCTAAATGAAGTCTTTAAATAGTACTGTTAATCACTCTACCTGCTGCTTATTGTCCTTTGGGGAAGCAGGTTTCTTTACCTATATAGTATTAGTAAATAACATTTTTCTATTTTTTTGTCTTCAAAGCATGTTGTTTGCAACATCTTCAAGCAACAGCTTAGAATTGTTCTTTTGCCTACTTTTTAGCTCCTTCACCACCTACCATAAAGAATAAAAAGATCCGAAGCTGTGAAAATGCAGCACTGGTGTGCTGGGAATCCAGAGACATTAACCCCGTTGATTCCTACACAGTTGAATTGTCCAAGATGACAGATGAAGAAAATGATGATATTATTACTGAGTAAGTTACTCTTCTATTGAGCCCATGACCTATAGAGATAAAACCATTTCAATCATGTGGCATCAGACAGGACTAAGAAAGGACCCATGACCTTCTGGTGAATTTACATTTACGATCAATCCTCTTAGTAAAATCAGTTGTAAAATGATCAAAAATTACTATATGAGAATTATGGGTATGGGAAAAGGGCAGAAGCAAATGTAAAAATCTGCAGTCTGTCACAGACTCTCTCTTGCCCTGCTACCGACAGCTGCACAAGGTAAAATGTTGTTGATTGGTTACAAGACAAGTTGACATGTAATGTCTTCTTTGTTACTCATAAAAATGATTTCAAAGGCCTACCTTTGTTTTCTACCCTGTCATTTTCCATGGATTTGCTTTCTGTAGATCTATTGTTGGGATCCCTAACTGTGAAGTCCTAATTCACCTCCAGCCAACACAAAAGTATCGTATCTGTGTCAGAGCCCAAAACCTGGGTGGCTCCAGTGAAAGAAGTGAACCTGTTCTGATACACACCACAGGTACTGTACAGCTTGGAACAACTCCTGTTGTAGCCTCTATTGTCTTAACAGAAAGACTCCTGCTGGTTTCAATGGCCTCTGGACCAGGTCCTAATCTCTTACATCTAATCACACACCAGGTAACCTTTTAGGAATGAAAAAACAACTTCTTATGACAATAAGTGCATTGCTTTAGCTCTGTAATTTGTATTATTGCTGCCTGGTACATTTGGTACTTGAAAGTTACTAATTTCTAAACATTTTAAAAGACAGTGTTAACACCCATGTAGTGCCAGCCTGCAAAGTACTGACACACCAATGAGGAAAGTGGTAGTGATTTTACTTCAGAGATTACCATGTAATGAAGCTGCTGCTGGAAATTATGGCTGAGACAGCACTTTCTAGAGCCATTTAGCAGACATCAGTGCTCACCTTCATCACTGCTGCAATTACACTGCAACTTCACTGCTCATCTCAAATCTCCTATGCCACTCACACCTTACCTGTGTCTCTTCTGCCCTTACCTTCTGCGAAACATTTGAAAATTGTATTTATTCAGCAAGATGACCACACAAAGTTATGTTTCAGTAAAAAACCTGTGTGCCACACAGCAGTGACACCACAGAAAAGAAATGCTCATCCTTAAATCCCTGGAGAGGAAAACTGTCATTGTGTTACCATCATTTGTGTGTATTCCAACTGCTTAAATCAAACTCAATATTTGAAATTGCCCATTCTGTTTGCACAGCATGTGTTTGTTTTCAGCAGCACATGCCTGTAATTGCCCTGTCATTGTTTGTATTGTATTTGCAATGAAGTAACTTGCAGTTTGATTATAATGATTTCATTTGGGATTAGCACGGGGAGATTAATCTTCTCGGAGTCTACATTATGCAAACAGCTGATGCAAATTGATCTGTCGGCTGCAAGAACCCACCTCCAACACTGTGAATGGTTTTTGATCCTTTCTGGGGTGGATAAACAAGCACCAACTACAAACAGCAGCTGTGCCAATGGTGGCTGCTCCTCAGGCCCAGTGCATCAGACCTGCTCTGTGAAGTCTCTGCAGGAAGAAAGGCAGAAGCACTTTTACCCTGGGCTGGACTTACCTCTCTGAGGGCTGGTCTGACAAGGGAGGTGCTGAAGCATGAGGGATCCTTTCTCTTCAAACTGTGCCCAGCATTTATGTGGATGAGTGAGGCCATGGAGAATCCCTTAAGCCCCCTTTCGCATTTCGGTGATTAAAAAGTTTACTTCAAACCAGACAGTCCATTTCAGGGGGGACCCCTCATCTCTGAATAGCTACTTCCTGCACAATGCCTGCAGCTTTGAGCCCTGATAGGGTTCAAAACCAGGCTAAGTCCCCTGCTTTTCACAAGGCTAAAACTAAACAGTGTTAAGCTGTAAAACAGCCACTTATTAGACCTCTCAATGTCAGCCACAGATTCTTTCTAGAGCATTGGTGAATCTTTTTGTGGATCCAAATAACATTTCATCACATCATTGCTGCAATTCTAATGTTATAAGGAGTTACTGGAGTTATCCTCAGGCATTTTCTCTTGCAGGCACCTGCTTCTACCTTAATGAGGACACAGCCCATCCTTTACTGGCAATTCTAGATGATGGATTTACCATTTCATGTGATGAACTAGAAAACCCAGAGTGTGATCTGCCTGTCTATGATAACAGCTTTACAAGGTATACAGGGGCATTTCAATTTCTTTGGTTCTTTTAACAGATGCCAGGAAATGTCTAATGGGGCTTTCAGCAGCTCTGATTAATTTTTTGAGTTGAAATCTCTCTCTCCAGCTGCTCTTTGGAACTTAGAAATTAATGCAAGTTCTTAAATAGGATTACAGATGCAGCAGCCACAATTATATACAAGCCTACTTACATGTCTGGCACACTGAGCTAAATTTGAACAGGTATTTAGGTGCCATAGCAAATGCTAAGGAAAGGAGAGGGATCTGAAAACCTACCTCTTGCTGAAAGATAAAACTGATACTATTTGGACCAACAGGTATTACTTTCAAAAAATAATTAGGCCCTTTGCCATTGAAGTGAGAGACTAAGCTTGCCAAAATGCATATTTCCAGTCAAAACCACAGAAATACCATATAACCAGGACAGGCATTGCAGGATAATACAAGTCTACAGTTTATTCCCTCCATAGAAATGCAGTGCTACTAAAGGGCTCAGTAGAAAACAGCTGGGAGACTGGAGATCCTTTTCATTAAAGCCATCATGGTAATCTTAAATAGCATTTCATCCCACTTCTATAGGATGCTTTTATGTTTCACAGAAACAGCCAGATCTGGCACTCATCTCATTCAAAGGCTGAGGTTTTGGTACCACTATGAACTTTTGCAAATCTCCTTCAAACCAAGATACTGAAAAAAGAAAAGGAAAAAAAAAGCTACCAAGGAAATTACGTGGCAAACTCTTCTTTCAACTCTTCTTTCTGAAGTTTGTGTGTCTCCTCAGTTTGTGTGGCTGATGTATTTCCTAGCTGCTTCTTCAGCGCAGCTCAGGTTTGCCTTGGTGGCTTTGCAACTCTCATTACTCTGGTCATGTTTTGTTCACAGATGTTTACCCATCCATTTTGCATCATTCCTTTTCCTTCTCAAGCTGTTGCAACACAGCCCCTCTGAGTTCTGATTTCAGCAGCCTTTAAGTTGTTCCCAAGACATTTACGTGCACTTGCAATGACCTTGCTCTAAGCAAGTGCAGCTGCAGAGGCAGAGTACTGTCCTGTGCATGCCCATCCTCACACCACAGGCCCTCCAAATGATGAGTGCAGCTCTCTCTCAGCATTGCCTAGAACAGCTCAGTTTCTGCCAGCAACATCCTTTTCCTTTGTAACTTACAACTTTAGACACTACCATAGAAACATAAAAGTTGTGTGTGTTTGAAACCTGCTGTCCCCCTTGACAATGACAGCTAATACACCATGTACTTTTCCTAAGAAAAAGCTGAGGTGAAAGCTTACAGGACTCATGTTGCTCTCCTAGGAGTGTTTCAGAAGCATTTGGAGTGGGTTATTTTACCCAATTTTCTTCCTTTAGAACCTGTGTTTTTGCAGGCTTGCATCTTCAAAGCACCCAGTTCCTTTGACTTCAAGACTGTGCCAGTAAATCAGGCTGAAGGGTCTCTCTGTAGTACATTGTCTTTGTCTCTACTACACAACTTTCAAAAGAGTTATTTTCTGCATGGTTTCTATCATACATTTCATGGCCCAGGTACCCAGCATATTACAAGTTCTCCTACCGTGTTCAATTCTTCCTAATCTCTCCAAACACAGAGGGAACCAGTGGAGACAGGTTCCCTCCTCCCCAGCTGCCCCAGGAACTTCATGCTGTTACAGTGCTCAGTTCCTAATGATGAGTGACGTTCAAAACCCTGGGCTGTTGGAAAGAAAATGCAAAATCTGTAGACTTTCTTCTAACAAGCATTAACTTTCCCAGAAAACCCAAGCACTATGAGATGCTGTTCTCCATCTTCCTGGAAGTGCCAGGGCACCCATTTATACAAAGCTACCCACAAGTAAAAACAGGCCAGGTGTCACAAAGAAACCTGCAGGCTGAGTGTCAGCTCCTCAGCGTGGGGATTTCACTGGAGTCAAAAATCCACACTGCACTGCTAAGGTGACAGCAGAAGTGGCTTTTGTTTATTGCTATGTAATGTCCAGGTATATATACCTGAACATATCTAAACACTGTAAAGAGCACTATAGAGAGGCCCTGCCAAAACATATATTCCTGTCTGTCTCCCACAGGTGTATTGCGATCCTGGGCAGTCTGATCCCATTTCCAGGAAAGCATTACTGGGAGGTGGAAGTTGAGGAAGATACAGAGTACAGAACTGGTGTGGCTTTTGAGAACACTCCGAGACATGGTCACCTGGGGGCAAACAACTCATCCTGGGCCATGAGGCACATTATCACACCCTCAAGGTAAGGGCTGTGGAGGCTGCAGGTCTCTGACAGGAACAACACTTACACCTGCAGGCAGGGCAGCAGAGAAGCCAGAGATTATATATCAGCTCAGACCAGGCACTGGAGCCTCTGACATTCCACCACTGTCCCTGTAAACTGGTGTTGGAAGGATACTGCTTAAGCAAATCGTCCTGCTTTTTAGGGTGTTTCAGAAGCATTTGGTATGGGTTATTTTGCCTTGCTTCAGAACTTGTGTTTTGGCAGATTTGCATCTTCAAAGCACCCATCTCCGTTGACTCTGAGAGGATGCTTGTGAATCAAGCTGAAGGGTCTCTCTGTGGTACATTGTCTCATTGAAATGAGATGTTGTCACACTGAAATGAGAAATTGCAGGAAGTAATCTGAAGAAAATCAGAGTTGCAGAATTTAGCTGTAACATTACCAAAACCTCAGTGTAATAGAGTAATAGATCAGCGAGTAATAGATCTATGTAATCCAGAAACTAAGTATCTGGCTAAACCCAGCTATACCCAACTGGTTTTGATCTCTGTCCTACCTATGGAAGTATGTCACACCTGCCTGCAGAAATGCCAGCTCCCCTCTTGCCTCAGCTGCACTGCTGGCTCTCCCCTGGACACTGGTACATTAACATCACTGCCTTTGACACTCAAGAGCAACCTGGGCACCTGTGTGCACAAAGTGCTTCCCTTTGAGAGCAGCCAGGGTGCCTTCAGCTCTTTTGTTTTTCTCACCTGCAGGCACAAGTATGAATTCCTGCACAGCGGGATGACACCTGACATCAGAATTACTGTTCCCCCCAGAAGGATTGGCATCCTGCTGGACTATGAGAACTGCAGACTGTCATTTTTCAATGCAGATATTGCCCAGCACCTTCACACATTCAACTCACACTTCCAGCATTATGTCCACCCCTGCTTTGCACTGGAAACACCTGGTATCTTAAGGATACATACTGGAATTATAACACCCCCATGGACTGCCCTGCCATAACCTGTGTTCTGCATCTACCACACCCATGTGTAACCTGCCCTAAGCAATGCCCTCTTTCAGCATTAACTGCTCCATCATATTCCCTATAAACCAGCTGTTTCCCCCTAGTAGGAGCAAAGCAATCCCGACCCAAACCAGCTGGCAAGCCTGAGCCCTTAGACTTTTTTTTTTTAACAAGAGTTTACATCCTCTTGGGAAGGATCTTAGCAAAAAGCCACTGTGCTCACAAGATCCATCAGCATCCCAGATTCTTGTTAGAAATGGATACCATCCTTCTCAGAGGTGATGCTGTCACCACACAGCAGTAGCAGCTGGATCACAGGTTCCCCCAACACCCACCTGAAAGCCTAGGGAACTCCCCAGTTCCAAAGCCATCATCAATTCTACTCCTGAGTCTACTCAAGAGCTAAAAACCTCAAAGAAAAACAAAAATAGCAAAAGGCATAATCACTGTACCGCTGCTGGAGCTGAAAACACTCTAGCCATGAAGCTGATCTCCCAATCAAGTGTTCTTGTTGCTACCTGAAGTCTGTGACACAAGATAATCAAATGTGCCTCCCCTGCGTGTGGTTAGTGCCTACACACCCAGTGAGGCTTTCTGGAATACCCAAGCCTGCACTCCAGTCTCAAATAGAAGCCATTTTTACACAATGCTTCTCATTCATTCACCCAGGGAAAAAGACAGGCTTTTTGCAGTGCTCAATTGTCCTTATAGAAAAACCTAAAGCAACATTTTTAGCTGCTTTTAGCTATGCTCACCTCCACTTGGGTGTACCCTCCCTCCACACTCAGCACTGAAGAATTCCACTCCAGTGCTGTGCCCTCGAAGCTTTGGGTGTCCAGTGAGGCTGGGAGGACTCTGGCCCAGCACACAGTTGAGACATCCTTGTTTGGGTTTCATTTCCAGACACACGACAGGCCCTGCCTGTCACACAGGCTTGGCCAGTTCTGAACAGTCTCATCCATGTATGTCAAAACTACCTAAACTCAATCAAGAGTCACTAACAGAGCAGCTTTTCCACAGATTTATTGCACATTCATTACAAAAATCATTGGTTCAAGCTTCCATTCTAGGGAATTGCCAGGAACAAGCAGTGGCCTCTAGAATATGCAAGGTCTCTACAAATAAATGCCATTGGCAAAACTAAAGAGATTTTACATAGAACTGTGTGTCAAAATCTTGTCTGTTCTTTCTCAAATAGCTTTAAAAAGTCTTGCCAAAACAGGCCTTTAGAAACCACAAAAACAGAAGCTGAGTGTGTTGCTACAGCAGTGATTAGCACCAGCTGCTCTTGGCTATCTGTTTCAAAAGCCTCAGAAGATGGGTAAGCAACACTGAGCTACACCAGCACAGCATCATTTCTTAACCTACCAGGAATTAAGATATTTTCAGGGCAGAAAAGGTTGCTATGGTCACTTTGTCAGACCTGCTGTAAGCAGGCCAAAGACTTCCAGTTGCTTTGTCTGCCAGTGAGCAGAACAGCTTGTGGCCATGTGTGCCCTGCTGATGCTGGCATGGCCATCCCAGGGAACAGCAGCTCTAGGGTACAGCTCCTGTGCAGGGGATTGAAGTGGTGAGAAAGCACCATTCTTTGCTTAAAAATGTACTCCTTGACTCTGGGTCCAACTTCTACCCACTGGAACATGTTTTACCCCATCAGACAAAAACTGAGAGCCCCACTCTTATTTTCAAGTAGCTACCTGAAAGAGTGTAACAGATGGGGGTATAAGAGCAGAGATATGAGGACATCTGAACCTCCAGAGCCTCTAATGCACCAAGCTGCTGGTGAACCCACGATTCCACTCCCCACCACCAGCTTTCACCTCAAGTGTTTAAACCATAGCTGTAACCTGGCAAAATACTTTCCAATTAGTGAACTGAACTGGCAAGTCCCCAGGACTTCACAACCCTCTCACTGGACTGTGCAAGGGCAGATTTTCTCAGCCAAATGCAAGGTGCTCAGACACCCTTGCAATGGGACTCCACAGGTACCAAAGAGCTCTGTTGTTATGCTGCCAGCTTGGTCAATCTACTGGAGAATGCAGGCCAGGTGGCTGAGTACAGAGCAGTCTGCTCAGGAGAATGACCCCATGGTCGTTGCCAGGCATGGCACAGGACAGCTGAAGCAGTGACTGAACTATCTGAAAGAAAGAAAAAATATGCAGTAATTGGCTCCTAGGTTAAAAACAGTAAGGGGAATAAGTTTGTATGTTTGTTTGATAGAAGCTTCATCTGTTGGCACTAGCCCAAGCCTTCCCTCCCTTAGGAATCCAAACCCCATCACTTTACACAGCAAAGGAAACTTGACAACGTGTGTTTCTCAGAACCAGCTGTTGCTCTGAACAATCTCTATATAAACCCTTTACAGGGAGGCCACCACTAAGCTGTAAGTTCACACCAACCCTGCACGTCTCTGTATTCACTTTATTCACCAGCTGTATTAAGTTTATTGGAACTCTGGGTATAGCACTCAATGTGGAGAACTGTGTTGAGCTGCTAATCTGAGATCTATTTCTCTGCACTGAAAGGTATCTCAGATGAGACAAAACCAGTTCTTACCTCTGGCCTGTATACAGGAACTCTGGCTGAACTACAGCATGTGGTAGGGCAACAGTCAGTTAAAAATGAGTTGTCCTTGTCTCTATGTGCTGCAAGCTGCATTTTTCCTGGTACCTGTTGGGTCTTTTTCTTCCTGTTGCTTTTCCTTATGGGCATTTACTGACACACAGCAAAATCCATCCTCTGTAAACGACAGAAGCTCATGCTTAAAGCTCTGGTTTTGGCCAGCTGAAGCCCACAGGCAGTCCTCTTGTGCAGCAGTGACCCATGCATCCCTGCAGGACTTGCAGCATCAGGAACTGCCAAAGGACAGGACACCCCCGACCATGCCTCCCCCAGCAGCTAACTGGGGACTTTGCCAGGGCTGCCCAAACCCCTTCAGGGCGGCCCAGATAGATCCCTTTTCCCAATTCCCTCTGGTTTCAAATTCACGTCGTTGCCACTGGAGGGCATCACGTGAAGCCCTTTCAGAAGACCACACTGGTCTCACAGAGGTTTTTGAGGCTGAAAAGAGTTTTCAAACCTGTTACCGTAATCCAAGGCATGTCCAGTGCTCCTCCTCACCCAGTGCTGGAGCCAGGAACAAAGGGCCTGTGAGCAATTACACAGCTGAGACATGTCAAAAGCACAAGAGACAACACAAAAGCCCTGAAATACACTGAATGTAGATTTAAAACAAACACACCCAACCTTTTACTACAGAAGCACGTGACTTTTAACTTGCTCTCTCTCACTGCCATCAAAACATTGTAGGTAGATCAAGTAGGTCCTGACTTTTATCTCACAGGCAGGCCTTGTTCTTCCACCATTTAATTTAGGAGGATAGTATCAGTGGAGTCAATATAGTGCCACTTGCTCCACTTTCTTAGTCCTCCAGATGAATCACCACAAGAAACTCCTGTAAAGTCTCAGAATAGACTGAGCCCTCCTAAAGCAGGCAGCAGAGTCTAACCACTCAGCCAGGAAGGCAATTCCCTATCCCTGTCTTTAAACTCAGTTGAATCTTTTTACTGCCCACCTCTGTTTCCCAACAGTAACCAATATCACTCATTAGAAGCACACAGCAAAGCAACCAGGGGCCGTGTAAAGGTGAGGCTTTGCCTCCTGTTCAGACTCTATGCAGTCCTGGGCCAGTCCAAAACACAACACTGCCTTTTTATTGAATTTTCTCTCCATCGCGTTTATGGTGGTGTGCTCAGCTGCCAATATATACTGGGACTCAGCTCTCCTAGCCCACCTTACTTAAACCTTTTCCAAACAGGCTTATTTTTCAAGCTTTACTTGCTCTGATGGAAGCGACAGTGAGACCTAAACTGCTTCACAAAATGGCTGTAAGGGGCTGCGCCCTCTGCCAAAAGGGTGCTCATCCCACAGCTGGAGCTAAAGAAAATCCAGACGCAGAGCTGTGGCTTACACAGCCCCGGAAAAGCTGCAGCAGTGGGTGCCAGGCCACCTCAGAAAACCAACACCACGAGCAGCCCCTCCCGGGCGGCAGCGGGCCCGGCGGGCAGCGCTTACCTGGGCCCCGGGCGCAGGGCTGAGGGCCGGCGATGGCGGCAGCTCCCGCGAGGGACACGGGGCTCACGGGCACAGCCGCGGGCAGGCCGGGCCTCGGCGCCACCGCACGGAAGCCGCTCCGGCCGCGCGGCGACGGAGCCTTTCCGTGTGCGAGCGAGCGCGGGGGGCCGTGCCCGAGCTCCGCCGCTCTCCCGCTGCCGGCCGGCCGCCCCCGGGCACCTCAGCCCGCCACGGGAGGAGCGGGGCCGGAGCCCCGCCGCCATGAGCTCCCCCACGTCCCCTCGTGGCGTCGCCATTTCCCGCGGCGGGCGCGGCTCGGTCGGTGCGCCCCGACAGAGGGCGGGGAGAGGGCGGGCGCAGCCTGCCTCCCTTCCTTCCTGCCTTCCTTCCTGCCTTCCTTCCTGCCTTCCTCCCTCCCTCCGTGTACCGCGACAGCGCCTCGGACGGGAACAGGCCGGTCGGGGTTGCCTCGGGGTGGGTGCTCTGTTCCCGCACCCCTGGCCTCACTAACGTAGCCTTTTCCCGAGACATCACGGACCAAGCCGAGCTCACCACGCTCGGCACCCACTTGAGCCCTACCTGCCCTCGGCTGGGACATGGAGCGGCTTCCCCAGTGATGGCTCCATCCACACACAGCTGAATTGTTGCCTCCAGCAGCCGCCATCCTGTGCAGCACCTGCCGTGCGTGTCCGTCTCCATTCCTTCCTTGGAATGGAATATGTGCTTGATCCTGCGGACTGAAGCACGAGAATAACACCCGCTGCTAGCGCAGCCCTGGCAAGGCTGAGGGAGAGCCACCAGCGCTCAGCAGCTCCTGGTCTCCCCCAGCAGCTTTGGGGCCGGACAAAGCTGCTATTTCTCACCCCTGCGATGGGCGTTCCACAGCTTCCAAATCACCTGCACGGGCGCCCTCATCCAGGCTGGGCTGAGTCAAAAGTAGCATGTTAACTCCCTTGTCTTGGAGGTATTTTGCAGCCAGTTGAATACACTCAAGTTTTCTGCAATCTCTAAACAAAGTTCCTTTACGTTCCCTCTCTGATATTGGAAAGTGAACCATGAGATGATGCCTGGGGCCACCCCAACACCTCCTGCCGTGTGCCCCTGTGCTGAGGTGAAAGCTGCAGCCAGGCTGCTGTAATAGAACTATGTACTGTGCTTGTGCAAGTGAGAGTCAGATATATTTCATGGTCTCTGTAATAAAATGCTTGATGAAGTAAACATTTTGCTGCCCATACATAGAAGCACGTAGTTCACAGTGAGGATTTATTAAGCCCAAGATTTCTGAGCATGCCCAAAGAGATGGCTTACATACAGGAAAGGACACTTAAGAATCAGTCTGACTTCCCCACAGCCTGTCCACCTGTCAACAGAAAAAAAAGCCTTTGTTCCCTGGTGGAGAATTTAAAATTCAGCATCATCATTACAACCTGTTCTCTTGCTTTGCATCTCTCTTTGCACTAACCTTAGAGTTCATATCTGGCTCTTAAAAGAGTTAAACCAAAAGGTCAAAGGATAGACAAAAATATAAACACCTATATAAACAGCTGTTTAAATTAGAAACTGATGGTGCTTTTGTTTTGTTTGTTTGGTGGGGTTTTTTTGTTGGATTTTTTGTTTGTTTGTTTTGTTTTGCTGCAAATGGAAAAACAGCCATTGGCTTTTGGGCCGTGTAGTGCTTTCTCAGTCCCTCTGTGGAGTTTTGCACATTGCAAATGTCTCATGACTGGGTCAGCACAGTGGCAAAGCAGTGAGAGCAGGCCTGTGGGTGGCTCTCTGGCTCTTTCTGCTTGCAGCACAAGAAGAAAATTAAGCTCAGGGTGCATCTGATCAGAAGAGGTGGAAGTAGGTCTGAACTTTGCTCAGCCACAGCACTGTGACACTTCAGGTACACACTGTAATAATGTGACCATATATTTCAACCAGACTTAGGACAGATTTCCTTCAGAAAAACAAAATTATCTAAGAAGTGGACCCATGGGTAAGAAGTAACACTCATGAGGCAGATTATGAACAGAGCTAAGCCAATGGAAGTATAACTTCAAATTCAATGCATTGGGAAGGACTTTTACTTCTAAGTCCCAAATTGGGGCTACTAGTAGGCAGATAGAAGAAATAAAACCCCAAATCCAAAGTCCATTTTTTCAGACCACCTTCTACAAACACGATTGACTCTTGTTACAACCAAAGCAACACAAATACCACTTTGCTAATACCTACTGAGCCAGACTTAAACATGTCATTGATATTTACTTAACAAACATTGTTACGTATGTACTCTGCTGTGGTTCAAAGGACGCTTGTTTATTTAGAACAGCTTATTTTAAAACAAGGCTTTGGATTGTTTGTTTTTTTGTTGTTGTTGTTGGGGTTTCTGTGTGGTTTTGGTTGGTCGGTTGGTTGGTGTTTTGGCTTCCTTTTTTGTTCCTGGCATGATAGAGGAGCTAAAACTTTGTGCTTTCTGACCTTGCCTTGTCAGAGATCTGTCATAACAGAGGACAGCACATTGGCACTGAGTCTGCCAGCGTGGATTTTGAGGGGCTGGGAGAGGCTGCTCGCTTTTAGGGCTTGGTTGTCAGGTGAGGAGTACTTCACTCTGCTCTCACAATGTCCTGAAAACTGTCTGTGTTCAAGCAATTGGAGTCTTCCTTCCTCATTAACCCCAAAAGTCGTGTCTGGTGTTACGTGCACCGTTCCCAGCCCAGTCCCAGAGGGGTGGCTGAGCACTCACATTCCTGCTGTATCCTTGCAGGCTGCCTTACTTACAGTAAGCAGAGTCTGAAACAGCCGCCACCAGCAGCGTGGGGACAGCGCTGGGGCTCTGTGCCCGCCCATGGCATTCGCCTGTCCCGGGAGTCTCACCAAGCTCGGCACACAGCGGGCTGGGAGGACGAAGCTCTGGAATCTCAGGAGTTCTAACCAGTATCTCTGAAAAACATCAGAGCCAGACCCTGATGAAGCACCTGCTTTCTACATTTCCCTTCCCATTTTTTGGCAGTCAGCAGGATCCTCGCCAGAGCCCTCAGCAGCAGCCAGGCAGCCCCAGGACAAGGCCAGGGTTTGCCGTGGTATGGATGCCCACAAGCCCCTGTGCTTCCCTGCAGCTCATTTCACTCGCCTGTGAAAGGGCTCTGTGGATCTGCTTTTAAAGCTTAGGGATCTGTAAAAGAAAAAATTCATTTTCTGTGTAGAATAATATTACAAGCAAAGTAACTTTTGGGGTTTTTTTAGGCAAAAAGGGACAGTCCTTGCTGGAAGTAAAAAGCAATAATCCTCACACATTTTACACTGCAAATACCAAGAAAATATTATCAAACATATTCCATTTCATCTTTAGGCTGAAGACAAAGCCATATCTCCTCCCCCGAGCTGGGGAGCTGCAGGATCACCAGGTTGACGTCATTCTCCTTGGTGATAAAACATGCTGCGTGCTGAATTTGGCACTCAGCATGCTCAGGTTGAGCTAAGAGCTAATGTAATGAACTCTGGGGAAGGATTTACATCAAACACCACTCTGGAATATTAAATGCAGACAAGACCAACTTCTCACTTGAATAATTACATACTGGCTAAATTCGTCCTTTTGTTTCAAAGAGGAATCACCTTTCTTGCTTCCTCTTGAAAATTGTATGCATTGGTGCAGTTTCACTACTTATGTGATAAAAGGATGAAGTGATTTCTGTTAAGTACCATGGGCTGAACTAAGATGAGTTTCAGCTCTAGCAATGACTCTTGCCACTCGATGGGGGGAGCAAGCAAACCAAGAAAAGGCAGATTCAAATTTCAACAAGTGTCCCCAGCTTCTTGTTCTTGCTAACATAACCTCAAAGGCAGAGGTGCCTGGGAATGCTCCTGGGAATGCTCCTGACTTCACTTTGCATGTGGGATACAGTACCAAAGACCTTGCATGCATATTCCCAGTGCCCCAGCAGCACTGCAGTGCTCACAAGCTATTTCAGTTAACTGTGTTTGTATTCTCCTTCTGCCCGTGGATACCAATGTAAGGCTTTCAGCCATTGTAAGGTATTTCTCCAGGCTCACTTTGAGTCAGAAAGAAAAATATTTTCTTGGGATAAAAGCTGTAGTAAGTAGCAAGAGTCAGTTTGAAAGGCAGGGTTTAGTCCCACCGTTATGGCTGTGTATTTGAGGGAGATAGTTCAGCCAGCGGAAGTTAAAGCAAAGACTCCTAGCAAATGAGCTAAGAAGAAAAATGGAAGCAGAGAAACTGGAAGAGAGAGGAAAAGTGGAACATGAGAAGACCAGAAGATTGTTTCCTGGCCTAACACTTACTGTTAAACTGTAGGCAGGGCTTGAAGATCCAGGACTTCAAAGATATTTAGAAGCCTCTAAGCTACTTTGGTTAGTGGCTCTGGTTTCCGTGGCCTTTCCAACTCAATTGCCTTGCTTGCTGAAGAGGCAACTTTCATTGCTTCATAGGGTTTGCAGAGCTGAGTCCACTGAAGTTTGCATAGGAAATGTTAGAGGAGAGTCTTAAAGATGTTAAACAAGTGGAAAAAAGGAAAACATGAGACACTTTGCCCAAGTAACATTCAAAGCAGGCACCGAGAGAAAGCATTCAGTGGAGTTAAGCCACAGCCCTTTGCTCACAGAGCCAAAGCTTCAGCAAAAAACAGCTGAAACACCTGGACATCCCCTTTGTTCTGAACCAGCAGCACAGGCTGCACAGGCCAGCAATTTGAAAGCTTGTTTTCTGCATCTAAGCATTCATGTCAGGACAAACTGCACTCCATCCTGCTATCAGTTAACAGCACCCCTGGGACCCTGGTACCTTGGAGGCATGATGTCACACATCAGCAGAGAGATTATTTGTTTTGAAGCTTGTGAATAGCTCTGAGACTTCATTTCAAAGCACTCCTTGCAGAGTCATGACTCAAACTCTTCTGGTCTCACTGAAGGGCACAACTGACTACTGTTTGCCTGTGCTGATTCTCAGCACCCAGCAAGTGATTATTAGATATCTATTATCCTTTCTTCTCTTTTATGCAGGAATGCCTTTGCCATTGCTCAACTCCTTCATGTTCAAGACACATTTTCTTAAATGTTTTATCAATGATTCCTCTACTGAGACAAGCAGAAACACCCAGATGAAAAGGCATTGCAACAGAAACCAAGGCATTCATTCCATTTCAGGTGATTTTTAATTTATATATAGCCATTGGGTAAACTGCAGTATGAAAGTAATCTTCAGACCTGTGATAAGGTTGCTGTGCATACCACGTGTCTGGTTTCTCCTTTTGTCAGAATAAGCAATTATTACTCCAAATTTTGTACAAGGGAAAAAGACATTAATATAGGACAATTTGCTGAGATGCCAACATTTTTTTTACCAGATCATAATAGTTCAGATTCACTTGGAAGCATCTACAGTGATACCCAGGTTTAGAAGGAGGATCACCTGATAGAAAATATGCAGCATAGGAAATAGAGCCAGTCATTCTGTCATTTAATGCTGAATTTTTGAACCTTATTAAGTTTTAAAACACAAGGCTTTATACTAAAGCCCTGGAGGTGTATAAAGGACCTCTCCTTCATCATGTCTACATTGGAATTTACTCTTGTATTAGCATTAAAGCAAGAACAAATGAAAAGTGCAGACACTGCGTAAGACTGCCAGCCTAACTGAAATTGGGAACACTTCCATCACACTCAGTTTATTCCAGTGTTCTCCCTTCAATGGTGAAGGACCATCAGTACATTTCTGTCCCCAGGAAGTTCCATCACTGAGTGACAGTTCAAAAAGCTGGAAAGGGTTCAGAGAACAGAGCATGTGATGTTGCTGTGTAATCTTGGAGAATAAAGGAAGGGGATCTGGAATGGCTAAAGCATTTCCAATGGGATCCAAAGACATCTACATCCTAGAGCAGTGAGTATCAGGTTAGAGCTGTTACTGCTCCACAGCAAGGCCCTGCTGTTGCATGGGCAACAGCCTGGAATCACCCCCACGGAACAGGCACAGCCTCACAGTGCACAGAAAGCTTCAGAGGTGTGGCTTGGAGAGAGAAGCTCAGTGGGAAGGAAGTAAAGATCAGGTATCATGGTTCCAGATTTTAATTATAATCTGTCCTTGGCAAATTTAGATGGACAGGAGAGTGAACAAAGTGGTAGTGGCTGAAAATCAGTGTTTTATATTAAGTGAATTTATTGTACACCAATATGGACATAAATTTGGCTTATAGAGAGGGTTAATTAGCACAGTTCTACAGTCCAAGTAATGGAAATAAAGATGCAGTGTGAATTTCAGGGAATTCATCATATTGATCACATCTTTTCAATGATGATGCATCAGGCATTTTTATAGCAGATGAAATTAACTGCTTTTTACCATACATTAATATAACCCAGAATATTAACTATGCTTACAAAGAAATATTTTTTTCTGGGCAGTTCTGTTTAATATCTTTATTGAGGATCTGGATGAGGGAATCAATCAAGTGCACCCTCAGTCAGTTTGCAAATATCACCAAGTTGGATGGGAGTGTTGCTCTGCTGCAGGGTGGGAAGGACCTGCAGAGGGACCTGGACAGGCTGGAGCCATGGAATGATGCCACCGGTATAAGGTTCAGCAAGGCCAAGGGCCGGGTGCTGCCCTTGGGTCACAACAACCCCACACAGCTTTACAGGCTGGGGCAGAGGGGCTGGAAAGTGCCAGCAGAAAAGGACCCGGGGTGCTGGTCAGCAGCAGCTGAACAAGAGC
Source organism: Leptocoma aspasia (assembly GCA_013399835.1). Taxonomy (NCBI): domain Eukaryota; kingdom Metazoa; phylum Chordata; class Aves; order Passeriformes; family Nectariniidae; genus Leptocoma; species Leptocoma aspasia. The sequence continues at coordinate 2,010,247 of VXAX01007135.1, forward strand.
CAGCGAGTGCCAAGAATGCCAATGGCACCGGGCCCGTGTCACAACAGTGTGGCCAGCAGGNTTTGAAGGGTTGTCAACCACTGGAACAGGCTGTCCAGGGCAGTGGTGGAGTCACCATCCCTGAAGGGATTTAAAACATGTGTATGTTGCAAAAACATATTATAAGTTCTTTTGTGTGTAGTTTGCAAGAAAAAATTTCTCATGAAAGAACATCTTTTGTTGTCTCTTTAATCTAAATAAGCCTTCCATAAACAAAATCTCTGTGTTGTTCTTCAAAAATGTTTTTAAATTCCTCTACCTGTCTCCTTAGAGTGGGAGAAAGAAGTGAAAGACTGTAATCTTTCTAATATTATAAACATGCTGAAATTCTTGTACAAAACAGTAAAAAAAAATCTAAACTCTATACCTAAACACATTATAACCCAAATCCTCTAATTATAGAGTCATTTTAATAAATCATATTTAACCTTCTAAAATTATTATCAGAAATCCTTTATCAATATACAAACCACAACAATATGTGTAGATGTGCCACTTGGGAACATGGTTTAGTGGTGGATTTGGCAGTGCTGGAGGAATGGTTGGACTCCATAATCTTAAAGATCTTTTCCAGTCTAAATGATTCCATGACTTTTACCTGCAGACAAGTCTCTGGGCCCGTATGCTCACGCCCACACTTCCTCTCCCATCCTCACTGCAGCAGATAAGCAGAGGAGATACTGATGGTGTGATGCAGTTTTCCTCTAATGGAGACACAGGAGCCTGCAAGGAACAGAGGAGATTAATACCAGGTAGCAAATTACAGCTGGTTAAAATAGATGCAGCAGAGGGAAATATAATGTAATATTGCCAGGAAAACTGTCAGCCAACTCTCCCTCTCCTTGCATGTTCCCTGTGAAAATAAGATACTTGTTTTACCGAGCCTTCAATGAAAATATATCTGCTCCTTCAACATTGATTATAGAACTTCTGGAAGAATGACCAGACAAGCTTCTGTCCTACTACTGTCAGTGAGACAGTGGCACAGTCTGGACACCCCTCACAGGATCTGAGCCTGCTGGCTTAGGCAACATGCACACAACGATGAACTAAATGGAATTACAAAAAGGGAATTCCCTGCCCCAACAGCATGTAACTGAATTCTGAGGAGGTAAAGAGACCACACAAGCAGGGTAAGGGCAGAAAGGCATGACACGAACAGGAACAAGTGGTGGTAGCCCATCAGTCTCAGTGGCTCGGAGAGGAGGGAGAAACACAGAAGCAAGTAACACCTGGAGAGGTCACCTCTTCCTTTCTTACCTTAAGGCTGCTTCTGCTGCAGTCCCTGAACTGCTCCATCATCCACCTCTCCCTGCTTCTGCTTCTTCAAGAATGGTTCAAAATGTCTCTAAAGTCAATTGCCTCTGCAGTAATGACAGTCAGCAACTCTTTCAGTGCCTTTGGAGGCCTTTCTGTAGACTGGGAAGGCTGACAGGATACTCCTGGAGTCCTTCAGCGGAACACAGCATGACACTGAGTGTAGCTGTGAAGAGACTTGTCCAAGGGTACACAAGGGTCTGATGGGCTTGCCAAGGGCAGGCCACAAACAGGGGCTTGCCAGCTACACACCACCTTTCATCACCCTTATGCCATTCAACCCCCTCAACTTCTCCCTTCTCCAGACAGAAAGTATCTTCGTTATTTTTAAAAGAATTTCATTGTGAGTCTGCAAACTACAAAGTGCATATACATTTCAAATGAAATGGGTAGGACTTGACACTTCTTAAAATATACATTTTATTATTTTCTTGTAGTTGCTATGAAGGTTTCATTCAAATTGTGAAGGTACACAGCCTTTACAAACTTCTTGAGTTAAAGGTTTTTGTTGGTGGTTGTATGTTCTTTCTCTTTTATGGCAGAGGAAAATACATTGGCTATAAAATGTTGAAATTCATTAGATGATTAGTATCACCTCTTCATATATGCTGTGGAATGCTTTGTAGAAATACTATATAAAATAAGGCAGACTTTAACAGGGAATTCAGTCATAAAATGTCATGGGAGAAAACAAAGAGTTCCAACACATTATTATTTTTGTAGCCAAGAGAAGATCAGGTGGTCCTCACTGGTTTGCGGGAGAACTACTGCAGTTCTGGTGCTCAGACAGTATACAGTTCTTGTTTATTCTACTATTCTCAAGTGAGACCTTTTTAATAAAACTTATTTTAATTAACATAAATCAGACAATATTTAAACATACACATCTATCCTTACAGTGCAATAAAAATGTATCATTGTATAGTATTTTGTATTTGCATTATGAAAATAAAAGGTCTGTACATCAATTAAATGTATATTAATGAGTATGAATCATGTAAATTTATAATGCATCTAAAGTTGGCTTTGGCTTTTAAGTATTTATAAATTCATAGAAAATATTGAACATCTAACAAAATAAATAAAACATAACATTTTAATCATAGATGCTAACGATCAACCTCAAAAATTCTTGTGTTATTTTTTACATTTGCTACTAAATTTCTTTAGGAGAACTCACTTTCAGTAGTGCTCAGAAGTGAATGATTGCACCTTCTGTGACGTGAAAAAATACAGTACATCTATTTTTCATAGATCAAAAATTGTTTCATAGACAGTTTCTTTTTAAATGTCTGATTGTTCTACATAACTGTCTTAAGTGCTTATAAAAAGCATGTAGCTTTCTCATAAAAGCTCTGAGTCTCTATTAATAGATAAACTTCTAGTGAATGTCCTTTTTATGAGGATTCTCTTCAAGGTCTTCCAGCTTCACGTGCTGGTATGAAGATATCACAGAAGTATGTTCATAATAAACCCTCTTCAGTACAAGTACTGCAGCAATCCAGTGTAATTCCACTTGGTGGGCTTATTTCATCAGAGTCCACACATGGTACTTTGTGGAAGTCAACTGCTGAACCTCGTGTTCTCTTGAATGTGAAAGTTCCCCAAGTGCATGGGCTAGCTTTACTGTAATACTGAAGAGACCAAAACAAATCTGAATTCAGACAGATAAAAGTGAGCTTGAATAAATATGCATCTGGCTAGTGAATGACACACCATGGTCTAACTGCTATTCTGGTGGCGGTCGAAGGACTCGCAGATTCCTTCCATCCAGTCCTTTCCAGTATTTAATGTTATTATTCAGATGCTCCATCAGATTTGGCAGGTCAGCAAATGCTAGGAAAGAAAGGGCAGAAATTATTGAGTTTCCAGAACTGAAACAGTCACAGATTCTGTCTGCTTAAGTATCACTTGAAATATTCGGGCAACTGTGTTAAGCAGAAAAGCTTAAATCTGTCAGAGTGATGCTTGAAATAGTTTTGGCTCTATAGCTCTCAGCACTTGTGTAGCACTTGGGCCACTGAGAACTGTTCTGTAAATCTGCTTAATACTGGTATTGCAAGTCCCAGCAAAGGAACACAGTTTTCCAGGAGGGGCATAGCTAATTATGGTAATTATCCTGCCCCATCAAACCTCAGTCACATGTCATGATCTGGCATTCAGGAGAGTCACTTTTCTGACCACTTTTACCACAGAGACAGCACTTGGAAGGAAACAGCTGCTCCCTCAAGCAGTTTCCAGACTGTAGAAGTTTGCCTTGAAGAATAACTAATATTAACATGGACAAAATTACCATGCTCAAAGAGCTATCAAAGAGAATGTGTTCTATTCTCTGTTTACAGAGAAGCAAGTTTAAAAAGTTAAAGATTGCCTGAATCTAGTATATTATAGACAAGCCATGAGAATTGCTTGTAGCTATACTTATAAGCAATAATGAAGTTATTAATCTTACTTGAACTGCAGGAAATCTTCCCTTTTTCTCCCTTTATTTAGGAGCCACAAAAAAGAAATTTTGTATCACAGCAGTTTCAAATGTTCACATCAGGAAACAGCAGAGTTTTGCTTACCATCCCAGGCATCAAACATATCAATAATGAAGTAATCAATAAATGATAATTGGGATTTGGGGATGCTGCAAGTATTTCTGTCAAAAACTGGCATCACAACAGGTAAACCTTGCCTCCTTTCTTCATCAGTCTGCAAAAAACATGAGTGATTATTCATCTAAGAAACATTCTGTTAATGGGCTTCTTTTAGCAGCAGATTGTTTGCCACTGACTAGAGCATGCATCTACTAAATCAAAGGAGGAACCTGAATAAATCTGGAGCAACAGCAACTTAATCTTAAGCACCTAGCTGTTCAGTTTCAACAAAACAGCACACAAATAGTGCCTTCCAGTGTTTCCCACAAAGAGATATATTTACCTTCTGAATCTGCACACAAGCTCACCCTAAGTAACTTCACACATTACCAAGTTATGACTGCTTTGGACCTAAGAGCTGCTCAACCATTTTCAATCTCTGATGGAAGTGGTGATCTGTCCCACTCAGACATGGCAAAGTACCTTTTTTATTCCCTTGCCCCTTGCTTGGGGTGCCAAGTTCCAACTCAGTGCTTGGTCTATCATCTGTAATGATGACTGCCCTCTCCTTTTCCACATCTTCCTAAAACCTTTCCTCAGCACAGTGTGCTAAGGGCTTACAGCATTTCTTGGAGTGAGTGCTGCTCCCATCCAAACACTAGAACCTGATGATCCTATCCAAGGCAAAGCCAGCATGTGGGTACAGAAGGCATCCTTGCTCTGTCTTAAGTGATGGGAGTGCATTTGCAGACAAGGCTCAAAAAGCCCAGTTCCAAACTGAACAGCTTGAAAGCTTAAATTTTTCAGAAACTGCACAATAGAAGTTGTCAACTTTCATCTCTCTGAAAGCACCTAGTTATGTATCGGCATGAGTAATACCCATCATTTAAAATAAAAAGGTTATTATTTCTCACATTGCATAATGCATCCTGAGATATTCTGTGACACTGGCACCCTTCTCCTCCCTTTTAGAGAGATGCTCAGCTGCAGTTTCAGCAGCCTGCTTTAGCTGCCTTACCTGTGCAAAGTACTCCTCAGAGATGCGCCCGGCCCATTCTATACACTGTTCTCTGGGTCTGCAGGGATTGGAGATGTCAGCACACTTTATCAACATGCGTTTGATAAGGATACGGTTTTCAGGAGACCTGAGAACAGTTTTGATTGACTCTCCATCACCATTATTCTGTAACATTTAAGAATTAAAAACAATCCATTAGCAAGGTCTCCATGCACTAACTCAAAAGCTTTTGTGCTTTGGGAATGCTTTCAGCACATCCTACAGGGATCAGTCCTGATACTGGCTACCAGATTTGATGCCTAACTGAATTTATAGGTAGATTATGAAAGTTAGCCACAGCTCTGAGCTAGCACTGAACTCCAGTTTCTGGATTCAGTCACTGGCTTTGTGACAGATCTCTTTGGCATCTTTGGGCAAGTCAGCTAATCCCTCTATTCCTTATCTGCCTTCTCAAAAGTGTGGAGAGGATCAATTCATCACAACACACATAGTGATGAGGACCGTGTAGGCAGAAAAATGGTACTCTCTGCTGAAACCCAAGGATTAATGGACTTGCACATTAAGAGTGGAATAGTTGGTTTAAAAAGAGGGACTGAACCGAGATGCAGAGTCACCCTTGGCACACAAACCCCCTCAGTGTATCAATCATTCTGACAGCACTGCTACTATTCAGTCAGATCCCACACTGCCTCCCAGGCATGTTCCTCATTCCCTTCCCTTGTTGCTGGACTCTTTTAAGGATGGATAGGTACAGGAGTTTACAATGCTGTCTACTCAGAATAGAAACTCTTTGAAGCAAAGAGCATACAAGACTTCTCTGGCACCTAACAAGGTCTTGCTCTACAGTCAGAGCAGGGAAGAAGTAACAAACAATAATGATAATAATAATGTGCTACCAGTTCCTGCAGTGTTTTTTACAAAGAGGGAGATACAAAGCAGCAGAAACATTCTGACCTTTTATTAGGTCAGAATAACCATGACATTTTTCAGAAGAAAGTTCTTGTGGGGAAGAAAGTTCTTCCTAAAGGAAGAAACTGACAATAATAAAAAAAATTATTTGATAGTACAGAAATGGCTCAGAAATACTAGCTCCACAGATCTCATCAAAATAAGATGCCCAGACCAATTCTTTTCTCTCATTTTTAGGTATGTGGAAGGGAAAACAGAAGAAACAAAGTGAGATGTATACACCTCCAAATGCGTGGAAAAATTATATATGAGAAAGCTAACATAAACTGATGGAAGCTCCAGAAACACAAGTATGGAAACTAGGTATAGAAAGTTAGAGATTGTTCAGTTATGGATAGTAACATCCTAGAAGGTAAACCACCAGGGATCAAGAAAGGATGTTCACCTCTGAGATCTGTTCAAACCAAAGGCACAGTTCTACTTGCTGGATGCAGATGTCTTGGGAATAAAATGTGTTAACTGCTTAGTCCCAGCATCCTGCTCAGAGTGCAGAGGTGTCTCTGCATGTCAAATGTTGGCTTCCTGTCATAGCTTAGGTGACATCATGAGAGGAAATGGGAGGATAAAGGATGCTGGAGCTGGAAAGGACTTTTTTCAGTTTATGAAACAAAAGCAGAAAGGAAACAACAGAGAGGCTTCTCAGCATGGCTCTTTGAACAAATTTGTTTAAAAATAATAAATAAAAAAAAAAAAGAAGTGGAACTGTCCCATTTGGAACAGGCAGTTGGCAGCTCAGCCTGCAAACACTACACTGAGTCACCACCATGACTGGAAAGCAGGCCAGAAACACACACTGCTGCTGCAGCCAGAGGGACAACAGACTTGAAAGAGGGGCTGACAGCGTTGTTCTGCTTAGCACAATAAATAATTTGCTTTACCCACTCACACATTACAGGCCTTTTAATAGGAATTTGCCAAACTGAAATTCCCAGCTGAAGGAAGGGAAACATTTTGCTTCTTGTTTTCAATAGAAATTATATATTCTTTGTCTTTTTTTATTATCCTAATTTGCTGTGAATCACAAATGCTTTGTGGGGCAGATAATTTCCCTGTAGTCTCTGGGGCTTAAGGGTAGAAATAAACTTTTGTTTCATTTTTGTATGTCTCTGCTTGTGTTTTTACTCTCTGATTGTGTAGGTCCAAGCCCTGTTCTTCAGCAGCATCAGCTGTCCAGCTCTCTGTAATAGGCAAGAAGAGGAGTTTGGCTCTTTGGATGGACGCTGCTGCTCAAACAACTGCTGCATCCCAACCCTAGGGGCTGGGAGGAGGGGCTCTGCAACCAAGCCAGGCCAGTGCAGGGCCCTTCAGCATGGCCAGGAGCAGTACAGAGTTACACACTCCCCAGGGCCAATGCAGTGCACTGCACCCAGCAGCAGCAGCTCCCTTTTCTCCTCCTGCAGCAATGCTGCTATGCTCATCCAGAGAGGCTGTCCAGCTGGGAACTTAACATCCTTTCTTCTAATTTATTCAGTACAACCAGTGTCCTACTGGAACTTTGGCTTCACATTCACAGAGTTCCCTTTGGCATTGCCAGGTGCCAAGAACAAAGCTAATTGTAGCCTATACTCCTGTGGACAAAGGTACAATTCTCCAATTAAGCTCCAGTCTGCTTCTCATGGGTGAAGGAACAAGACCTGTTTCTCTACCACTCTCAGATAACAAAAAGACTGCCTTCCCCATTACACACAACAGTCATAAATGTGGCTTTCTAAAAAACATGGTAAGAAAATACAGAAAACCATTATGGCTCCTAAATGACGTTGCCACCGATGCAAACTTTATCATAACCATTTCTGCAAGTCTTCTCTTTGCAAAAATCATTCCAACAAAATTATACACTGCTCTTACTGGCAACAGAACTGCTGGTTGAAGCTGTTATTGAAACTGGTGTGGTTTTTCAGAAAGAGTTCTTAACAGGCAATTTCTTTGTGTCCATGGGGTTCCAGATGGCTATTGATTATATGATACATAATGTCACCATCATCTATTTTAAAAGATTAAAAAAGAAAGCAGACAGAAACCCCAAGAATACTGCCAGGCAGCACTGGAGGCTGAGGGCCCTTATTCCCAGAGAATGCACCACATGCCAGCCCACAGACCTGCCCTTATGCTGCACCCCCAGCGTGTCCCCTTGGGAGGGATGTAATTCAGCCTCTGCTTGGAAGCAAACCTTGTCTCCTTTGCAGAAATGGCCAACAACAATGCCCAGTCTTGCCACTTTTTCCATGGGAGTGACTGGGTTAATCAAAATGGCATTTTTACATGAAAACATACAGTCCAGGAACCAGGAACCAGATCCTGGCTCCAAGTATGACATCACAGCACTGTGATATTAATAGGATCCAACTGAGTCCCACTCCCCCTCAAAATGAGTGACAATCATGTTAAGCAGAAGGGGATTCAAACCCAGAGGTGAAAGATAAATCTCCAGCCTCTCTTTCTCCACATTTCTGATAAACTTTCTCAGAACACCATGTGGGAATTTCTTACTGCCGAGGGTTCCCAGGTCCTGCCTAGGCATTTTAAGGAGGACTTGCAGTGTTGCTTACCCCATTTTCTTCTAGTGCTGCCAAGGGTTTATTAATGCTGTTGACAAACTTGTTGACATGCTCAAAGTGCTTTGTCATTTCTGTTGCTAAGACCATGTCAATAATGACTTGGCGAAGGGTTCGATACTCATTCCTGTTTAAAGAAGGAAACAATTAAGAATGCTGGCTGGGTCACAAAGGGCTGGTTGCTAAAACAAGTCTAACAAAAATGCAACAGACCATTCCTGTTTGAGAGAGGTGGTAGGGGAAGAGAGAACAGTAATAAAGGCTTGGGCAGCTGCACCTCTGTTAGATGTAGGAGTACTTTTGGTGTGTAGAGACAGATGTCCTCCAGGCATGACTGGCTCTCTAGGAGAAACAGTACCAGAGCTGGGCAGAAGCAGAGGCACCAGCTGCTTAGGAGGCTGCTAGGACATGCCACACCTGCATGTTCCCAAGGCTTTTAGCACAGACACTCAGTAGTGGCTCACTCTCCAGTCAAGTTTTCAGCAATATTTTTCTGTTGTATCTTGAGACAGCCAAGGCAATGGTCACATCCTTGCCCTAAATGCTTCTCTGAGGCTGCAAGAGCAACAGGTCCTTCCTTATCCTTCACACTGCTCTGTGGCTCTTTCTCTCCTTGTTCTCTACCCACCCAGCCATAGCTTGTTCTCTACATTCAATGACACAAAACAACTCTTCTAGACTTGCTCACATTAAGATTTACAATAAGTTCCTTAGATAGGGTCTGCCTTTTTATGGACAGGAGAAACTGACAGTGGGGAATTACCCAGAAGTTTTTGCAGGAGACACAGAAGCGTTCTACTCTTTTAGAAGCAAATCTCACAAGTGCCATGGACAGTTATCCACCAGGCACTGCCCTCCTCTAGGATGCTTGTTTGCCTTCTGTTACACAGAAGGAAGTGAGAGATGCTAGTGGGCAGACAAGGACCCTGGGGGTTAAGCTTACCTCTCCATGTTTTTAAATATATTGCATTTGCCGTCCCGGGTGGTGAGCTGGAAAGCCAGGGCAGCATGATGGCTCTCCAGCACGGCCGTGTCATTGTAGAGAATTGCGAGCTCGCTGCCAGCATTGCACAGGAAAGAATTTGTTCTTCCTGGGTGATCCACATCATGGACTGTGGCAGCAATGAGCGCTGCAACCTCATCAATCGGATCCAGAGTTTGCTGAAAATAGAAGGGTGCTTAGTTTTCCTGGCAGACTCATTAGAAACCCTGTTCTGTCCATAAGATTAAGCCAAGTTGCTGAGGAATAAAAGCCAAAACTCTGGAGATCAGTAAGGGTCAGATGTTCTACACAGAGCAATGGTAAATTCATTATAAGCTTCACTGAACATTGCGTGACTTTTTTGGCCATTTTGTACCTCTTAAATTTTGCGTTAACCACACCTTTGTCACAGCACATCAAATTAAACAAATGTAAAGTAATAAATTAGTTTGTGTTTTCTAGCAACACTGAAACCACCTTCACTTGGAGTTAAGGTACTTGGCTTGGAAAAAAGACCAATACTGCTCAAAATTATTCTATTACCACCAGACCCCTTAATTTCCTTTGGCAATTTAATGTTTCCTAATCATGTTCCACTTACGTGCTGGCTGGCTTTACAATTTGAAAGGAATGTTATCCATACATTCAATTCTTTAATAACACTGTCCTGGGGTTACAGCTAATGCATATTCTATGGAGAATATTTGATGTTTTGTATCCATGGATAAATTACAAGACACATGTTCTGTAATTTATGTATCACATTCTGATTCTGGTAGCATGCTGCACTCCATGCTTTATGTCTACTTGCAATGGGCATTGCCTTATGCCTATTTTTATCTACCCTGTCATGAAATACAAAACTATTTGACTCTTAAGATTTTATACTTAAGTGTTAATAATTTATTAATAGCATAAAGGAGAAGAATTAAGCACCTCAGAAATATTTTGTATACATTTGGAAACTTTGGAGCTGTGTTTATACTGGCATTTGTGAAGGACCACAGATACAAAGCAATTATATTAAAATATTTAATAAAATGAAAGAGACACAAGAGCAGAAATATTCCCATTTGAATCTGGGAGCAGGGCAGATAATTTTCATTCCAATTTGCTTTAATTTGAGGTCCAAATTCTCTATGGGCCCTCTACTACCATTCAGAATAGTTACACTTGGTAGGTGAAAAGACAAACCCTTCTTCACACCTCCTGAAATTGTGCAATGACTTGACTTTGCAGGAGCAGAGATATTATTCATTGAAGACTGTCAATAGAATCTCGTGGAGAACAAGAGAAGGCAAATAATTCTTTCTGCTCTAGTTCATAGTTAGCATTGTCTGAAATACTCTCTGCTGTGTGTTAGCTTCTTCCTTCTTTCAGCTGCTGCTCATGGGATTCTATTTTTGTGGTATGAAGTTCAGAGAGAGGGATTTGAGAACAGGCTTTCCTCAGGGGGACCAGCATTCAGTCTGGCTGAGAAAGATCTGTGCAGATGGGAAATGCCCAGAAATATGAGAATACCTGACCTGGAGGACCACAGCAGTCTTCCTGACTTATTTCACAGGGATTTACAGCACTTTTACACCCAGCATCAAGGCAAGGATTCTAACTTTGCTATCTTAACTCCCATGGTGCAGAAGTGAAAACGATTCTGAGAATATGGCTTCAATTTGGGAGCCTGAAAATTTTCCTAGGCAAGTTGAACTGAGTTCAAATTACAAAAAAAAAATATTCTCAGCATGAATTTCAGTGGCAAAATTGGGCTTTCTGTGTTTAGATAAGTTGAACTCTGCAACACAAAAGCAGCTGGGCTATAACTTTGAAAAGATAAAGAGAGAATGCTGAACTTCAGTTCTGCTCCTTCTGCTGCTGCAACATTTTTTTCTCTTCCTATGCCTACGAAGGAATGGAAATAACATTCTGGGAAAAGAGGAGGCAGTCACGCTTCTGTGACATTGAAATGGATCCAGATCTTGTCTGTTTTTCATAGATATTCTCGGGAAGACCAGCTAATCCTCTGGCAAATCAGGGGCTGAAAAATCCAGTGACGTTCTATCCACACTTGGCATATAGGATTTGTAAATCAGCCTCTGGAGAGCACACTAATGAGGTGCAGCCCCAAGTTAACAGAATTACTACAGTTTAATGAGCTGTCAGAAGCTCGTTTACAGTCACAAATTTCTCAGCCAGGTGCCCATCACTGGCGCTATCCTTAGGCAGGCCAGTTCAGAATTTCCACCCAAGACTGTGACTCAGAAATATGTCCCACTCTTTACTGCACACACACCAAGCACTGCTTTATTCCCCTTCTCCAGTCTGGGCATGTGAGAGCAAAAGTTGCTCTGGTTTATTCTGGTTGTCAGTGGCTCTAATACCCCAGTGGGTGTTATGGTACTGACAAGTAATTTTTTCAATACTCTCCTCCAATGCAGTCTCTATAAGCCTCAGGGCATCTTCTCCAGTGAGTGATATGGCCTACTTTATGGCCTATGTTGTCCTGGGAGTCTTTTGCAAAATGACCATTACAAGGCATAAGAGATGGTAATTTATCACATTAAATCTGTATTTGGCATGTACCATCACAAAAGTAAATATGTCATTAGCTCATCTATCTGAGAAGGTTTAACTATATGAAAAAGTTTTACTTGAAAAGGTTTTCTTGTTCTCCCATCAAGTAATATTAGTACCCATCCTTCTACATACACTGTAAGAGAGATCCTAGAATTCATGTAAAGCAGCTCAGTTCTTTGACCTCAGAGTTACCAAACTGGCTAGCACTAGGCAGACATTTGGCTTATGAATCTGTTTCTGAGAGATCCTTGTTTGATTGCATCTGTATCTCCCACCTATGCTGTTTCTCATAAATGTGGACTCACCTTTACTCTTTCTTTAGACAAGAAGTAAGCAGTAGCATGTAGTACATCTGCTGAATGAGTAGAATTATGGTAGGAGTTGGAGGAATGGTAGTTAGCCTCAATAACTTGTAACCATGACCTCAGAGTGGATTCTGAACAGTTTAGGAATTCACAGATTCCAAAGCGAGCAAATATTTTCAGACCCAGATAAACCAAAGGCCTGTGGAGAAAAATAAACAGAACGTTTTAAAATGAATGCAGGTGAAAGAATATTATATGGCATAAACAGTATGAATCCACACAGCATTTTTAGCTAATGGCAAATGAAATGATGTATAAGGACTCATTACAGAATTACTGTGTCATATACTAGAATTGTAACATACATGAAGTCAAATCCCCCTTATCCCCCCAGTGTCAGACAAAGGTGTCTTCAGGTTTCTCTGTCAGGGAACTGTAATGCACTAAAATTCAATTAATTATCCTGGCTTTCTTACCATATGTCTGCTTGGACTTAAGACAATACTAGTCTTATATAGTCTAGTAATATATTCATACTTGTGAGTCATTGAAAATCACTTTACTTCCCTTAACAAATGAACTGCTGTTATTTAAACACAGTAGGAAGCAATCATAATTATACTATCTTTAATAAGAGTACAGGCAACAAAGTACCTCCTTTGTCCCTCTGTGGTCTCTCCAGATCAGTTAGAACAGAAAAACCTACCTGGTGATCTCATGCATGCTGTCTGGGATAATTAATTAAGTTACTGCAATATACCCATTAAATGTTGTAAATCACACAGACTGACTGTATTTTTACATTTTTCTTTTTAATTACTTATGTGTATTACTTCATTAGAAATCAAAATGCAGCAAAGAAAGAAAACCTAAAGCAAGTGGATGCAAATACCTTCATTTAAAATAAAATAATTTTAAAGAAGAATAAAACCCTAGGGGGTTTTGCATCTTTTTGGCTCATAAAACCACAGTCTAATAATGAAGCGCATATTTGTTAACTAAGAGCCTGACATATTTCTTAGACTTTGGTTTTGAATGACTTTCAAAGCTCTTACAGATCTGGGATTTTGACAAAGGGTTTAAGATAGTCAATTAATTGCAGGATCTGGCCTCCAAATTAGTGTCACACAAAAGCTTTTACCCAAGACAAAGCATGATACGTGAAACTAGACCCAAAAGAGGAACTTTGATAAGCATCAGAAAATAAAACCAAGGCTTTAAACAGAAAGAACAATTTAGAGTCTTAGGGGGAGCCTTTGCTACTAATGAAGTACAGTCTATCAAAGCTGCTGATCTGCTTTTGAAAACTTCTGTGATGGAAATTGGTATGCCCTGCTTTTTATCAGTAAATGTTCTTCAGTTAAGCTTATACATAAAATGTAACCTACCAAGATTTTAGAATAAAGACCTTCCTGTAATCCCAGAGAAAGGTAATGGGAATTCTGCTGAAAAGCTGTATTGGAACTGTTCAGGAATAAAACCTACCCAATCAAAGGGAAAGAAAATCAAACCTGATCTGTATCAACTGATCAAATCAAGACCAGCATGTTGACTCTGTGTGTAGTTTGCCATAATAGGAATTTGAATTCTCACAAGAAAATAATTTGATTTGTATAACTTTTCTATTACTGAATGAAGGAAGGCTTTAAAAATTATGCTGTATTGTCATTATACCATACCAAACATATGTAATCTTTACTTATATCCACTGGGAATTTGCAGAAAATAGTGCATGATGAAACAGAAGCTATTTGAGATGCATACACAACTAGAAATGACAATGAGAAAATTTCAAACATCTGACATTGAAAATAAAATTAATTCAGTTTTAAGAGCTGATTCAGGTAGAGAACTTAAGGATCTGATTAGAGGATGACATTTAAGTCACTTTTCAGCAACTTCAGTTTATGAGCTCTTGCATTTACTGACCTTTTATGGGTGGCAGCCTCAAGTTCAAAGATATCAAAATCCCACTGTTCCTCATTTTCCATTGCCTGTGTTATCCGTGGGGGTATGTCATTGAGGGAGATTGGAGAGCTCAGACTGCCAGCAACCTGATGAGTTTCTTTTGAGGAATACAGTTATTACTATATGTATTTATTAACAGTATATTACATAGTATATTTAATAGTGAGATACAATTTTACTGAACGACCACGCTCTCTCTTCTGTAGTAACACCCAGCTCAGTATTGCTGCAGAAAAATGCTTATAGGTAAAAAAAAACCCAAACAAAAAAAGTGGTCATAAAAAAGGACATCTAATCACATTTCCCCTCTTCCTTAAATTTCTGAACATGTTTTAGTATGTCAGTAGCTGCCAAATTAAAACTTACGTTTTGCTGACAATATGTATTCGTTCCCTGATAATCTTCGTAAACCATCCTGTTAAATAAAAGTTACAAGTTAAACGGAGGGTATTGCACAATAGGTCTAGGAGATGATGACACCAAGTAGTAGCACACAACTTCAGAGAAGCCTGACTGCAGCCTGTCACAGTCATCAGAGCTGCCCCTCCCTTATTTGTTTGCACTGTTCGCATTTGCCTGGTTTACATATAGCTCACAACAGATGAGGAACTGAAGGCTAGGGGATACACTATGGACTCAGATAGGTAAAAACTCAGGTTTCTCAGGTGCAGATGGAGGTCTAGAATTGCAGCCTCACATCTGTCTTTGTCTGGCCAACATGCACACCAGTTGTGGGTCTGTGCCTCAAAGCAGACACGGAGTGTCCGCACACTTCCACCACCAAGCAAAGGTGG
Organism: Leptocoma aspasia; assembly: GCA_013399835.1. Lineage (NCBI taxonomy): Eukaryota > Metazoa > Chordata > Aves > Passeriformes > Nectariniidae > Leptocoma > Leptocoma aspasia. The sequence continues at coordinate 2,025,347 of VXAX01007135.1, forward strand.
GCGGTGGGAGGGAGTGGATGGAGACATTTCCCCTGCTCTCCTGCCCTGGTATTGGCAGATCCAGTCACCTCAGCAGCATAAGAATCTCATGACTGCAGAGGAACAAATTACTCTGAGGCTTCCTTTCTAGCAGGCAGAACGTATGCTTGTTTATTCTTCAGTCCAGTGCCTCCTAGGCTTAATTCTGGCATGATGCCTGGATGTGAACACTGAGATGATGGATTAAAACTAACAGAATTATGTATTTAATATTTACTTTCCGTTTTGTAATTCTAAATGCTGTGGCCCAAATCCTGCTTGCTTTTTTGAGGTTACAGCTGTTAGATCATGTTTAGCCCATGATGTAAAAAAACAGTGTTTAAAAAAATATTTCTGAATGGACCTTATTAAAAATGTTATTCACACCAGTTATAGCAGAAGTAAATGTGGATCCTATATCTGAACATGGTATATTTGCTCTTAAAAGAACTGTTATATCCAATTTTTATTTTCACATTTGTAAGTAAATGAGTCTGGAGTTTTGTGATTTAAAAGAAAAGGGAGTTCAACAGTGGGTGTTCAATAGAACTGCTATGACACAAATATTTAGCTCGCCAGATGCTGCCTATCATTTAGAATCAAAGATTAGTTTTTAAGAGTTGAAATAGCAGGTGTAATTGTATCTGGTAAATCCATCTTTGAACTCCAAATGCCCTTCCTGCTTGAGAGTTCAAATCCAATAACATATTACTTGTTTCCTTCTCAGACACAACTTCTGAATGCAAATGGAACAGTGTAATTCTGTTTTCAGCAGACCCTTTGATGGAAAAATGTTTCTCTCCAATAACTTTAAAATTCATACCACGCCATATGCTCTGAAATTAATTTATCAGGCTTTCTTATTGCTCCATAAAAGAGCCTTGGGTTTATTTTTAGTAAGGATTTTATATTTTGCAATATTGTTATCTTCATGGTCGTGGACCAAATACAATCAGAATACAAATGCATGTGAGAATCAACAATCATATTGACACATAAAGGAGAAAACAGTCAAGTTTATGGACTCATGTATTCAGCAGGAGAAAAGATTCACTTCAAGACTCATAATTACATGTATCAATATTCTTCCTATATTTTTATAGTTAAGGTAACATTAAATTTTGTCTACTCAGTTAGTAAATACAACCCAATATGAACAATTCAGGTCTTCTCCTGGAGTTCTTGGAGTCTGCCATATGTTTCTCCTGATTAGATATTTGCTGTGGTATTTTTAAAGGTAAAAATACACATAAACTATTTGAAGATTCTGATAGATACTGCAAAGACGTCGTAATAGCTACAACATGAAATTATAATAGCCCAGAGACATCTCTGAAAAGCTCACATTTTGTGAGCCTTTTTGCATCCAACACACTGTAAATTTTTTTCCTGATGTAGCCTTTCATATGCAACCTACAGACTAATGAGAACACATATCCTTGGGGCACAGGTAACATTCATCTAAACTCATCTCGTTATCATCAGGTGGGTCAGGAGGGTCAGGACTCCAGGCTCTGATCATCTCCGTTCAGTTCTTGCTCTGCTATGTGACCTTTGTTCAACTTTGGGTACTATGCTACAGGTACAAATATAATCCAAGAAACAGCAACAGAAGTATGTATTTTGTATTCTTTTGAAAACACATTCTTTTGATAGACTGAAAAGCCCCTCAAAACCATGTCATTCTAATCCTTATTAATAAATAAAAGTATCTGTTTCTCTTTTTTTTTTTTTCATCTCCCATCTATACCTTACTCAAACGAATCACATTGAAAAAACTTTGGTTTTTCTTTCCATTTTTAGATAAACTAATGTTTTAAACGGGCTGGTTAATTTTCTTCCAATTTGCAGAGCTACATTATTCAAGTAGGGGGAGAAAGTCCACAAAAAGATGTGTGCAGTTTTTCCTGAAAATTTGGCGTTGCAGAGGCAGAGCACATGGCAGATGATAAAGATCAAGTAACTGGGAAAATCAGGCAGCAAACATTAATCAAGAGCTGTTTGTGGCAGGAAGTACTTACTGTCATTAACCCTCCAACAAGGTCACTTGTATGTGGATCCTCATCTTTTGTCCCCAGTTGTGGAGAGTACAATTCAGTGGTTCTTAAAATCTCCAAAGCCCGGTCTAAAGCTTCTGCAACTGGCATGGGACTGCTCTCTTGTGCAGCATTGATGATGTTTATTACCTAATGTAGCATCAGACATATTGTGAACTTAGAAGGGATTTTAAAAAAACAGAGGCACTCATTTACTATGGAAAACTCAGGAAAATAAGATCTAAAACTTTAATCCACATGAGAGAAAATCAAAATGAAAGGGGTGTTACTGAAATGCTGATGTTTGCTACTGACTCTGGGATTGTAGCCTTAAAGACAGCAATCTTATTAATGACTTTCCCCTCCAAGGCACAGCCTCAAAATGTCTCTGAATGGATTTAATGTAACTTTCCCCACTTGCCTCTCGCAATTTGTTAAAGAGCTGATTTTTGACAAATCCTTGAATGGTTTCAGAAAGCAGCTGACAACGCAGAAGTAAGAAGGAGGAACTCCAGTCCCTCCTTCTTAAAAAGGATCATGTGATGGCTGACCCCATGGATGACACTCTACCAAGCGGGTTTGGGACATCTTTGTTCAGAGTATCTGCCTTTTGGAAGCTACAGCAGTGGAAGGAGCTGCACCAGAGGCTGGTGCTGTCCTGGAGCCTCATGGCCCAGTGCTGCAGCTCAGCTGTGACATTACCTTGGTGATGGGAGCCTCGATAGTCATGGAATGGACCCTGGCCATGGAGGAGCGGCGCCGCTGGGAGCTGCCTGTGTGCAAAACAGAGCAGAATTTGCACCCTGACTGCAGAGACAAGGCCCAAGGGAGGATCAGCCAGGAACTCCTGAGGCCTTTTCTGCTTACCCTGCTGGGCCTTTCAGAGGCAATCTACTGCAGAATGCACAACTGCAACGAGATGCTGGCTGAACCACTGATGTCCCTGATTAGAGGTAAGTAGCTGTAACAGCCTGGCAAAATCATGGCTTTGCTTTATGATTTTAAATATGCAGTTACAAACTCAGTTAAAAGGCTATACAGATGTGTGTGTATAAACTGGCAGGCACAGCTAGGTAACCATTGAATTTAGATTATTACAGGATGTATCTACTCTTGCTGCCTGATGCAGTATGACAAGTCATAATGAGTCACCTTCCAAGCTGAGGTAAATCACTGAAGCTCTTTTGATGTGGGTACCTATGCCAAATAAAAACAGCAGAGGTTTTGGCCTATTACATTGGATATTTAAAAACAAATGTTTTATATCAGTTAGAAATTTTGGTTCTGCAGAGAAAAGGTCAAGATGAGATTTTTCTGGGTATTGTGCTACCTATAAAATGCAGACACATCTCTGTTACTCATTGTGCTGAGCAGTTCTTAAGAAGAAGAGTCAATGCTATTTTTGCTGTACTGGAACATGACTGTATTCTCACTGCCACAGACATGCTTCACTAGTTTATGCTGCCTAGACTGTGATGAGGTATGATTTAACAAAAGCATGTAAGTGTCAGCAACAGTTTTGAGCATGTGACTTATCTATCAAGTTTGGGGTGATCTAACAGAGCAAAATACAACATAGTGAAAGTAAATAAAATTAAGAAAAAAAAATCTTCATATCTTTATCAAGGGAAGAGGTAAGAAATGTAACAATATGTGTATTGGGTTTGCACGGCAACTCCAACTCAGCCAGACCCAACATGATGAGTTGTTTCACATACCATCACTCCCACGTGATGTCGTGGATCTGACATCCAGGGATCCTTTCCTCATGTCTTTGTGTCTGCAAGTCTGAGTATCTGTGAAGAAAATGATATTGCACAATGACACAAAGTTTTGCCTAAGATGTATGTTAAAGGAACTGAAGCTCAGAAAAGCCTGGCAGCAGCTGAGTGACACTGACCTCAACACTTCAGCAGATGAGAGCTGGTCAAAGTGCCTTTTAAAGCTCTTGCCCTATTACACTGTCCTGAACCCAGCCAAGTTCTCAGGCAGAACATGCCTAAATGTCTGTGCAGAAGGAAACAGTGTGGAGAGGAAAGCTCCTCTCTTGCCACTGTGACACAACCGCAATTGTGAACACAACTTGTGCAGCACACCTGAGTTCACTCAAGTAACCACTGCCACCAGGAACTGGTGGGCCCAAGCAGAGCACGTGCCAGCAAGCAGGGCAGTGTATCCCAGGTTCCTCATGGACTCCAAGATTCAGCCTGTGCTAAGGCTACAGTTAACAAGTACCTACAGCATGGATGCCAAGGATGTCCTAACTGAAGTGCTGATGTGTGGGATGAGGGTGAATGATAGTGTTGGTCATCGTCATTTCCACCCACATGCAAGCTCCCCACAATGCAGCTCAAAGCAATGCAGACACAGGTGCCATGTGCTACAGAGCAGCCACAGCAACAATGACATGACAGCACCCTTCTCATTTCTAATTCTGTCACAGGGATCCACCACCTACAACTGGGTTGTGGCACTGAATCCAGCAATACCGTGATACCATCCTGGGGCCCCGGGACAGCATTTTCAAAGGCGAGCTGCTTTATGTCACCTCTAAAGTAAGTGAGGCAGGTAGAGAGGGGGCTTGTATTTACTTTCCTGCCTTTTGAGGTGGATCCCTAGCTTATCACTAGGTAAACAGGACTGTTCTGTCAAACTGTGTTTTCAGTCAAATCACTAACAGTGGCCTTTCTTCTCTCCCCAGGTATGTTCTCCAGTTCTTGGGACAGAACAGACGTGTCATACCTGTCTGAGATTCAGCCTGAATACATTCACATGTCTTCTCCACCTACAATTCAGTATGAGAAATACAGTTAGTCAGAACTTTGCCATTATTTTGTTATACTTAGGGCTCAAACTAAAGTGAGCATAGCACTGTTTTCACTTACCTTATTGTTGTCATTGCACAGTCTACTAATTGACACATAGTGTCTAATCTTTCTGTAGGCAAAAAACAGTGTGTTAATTCCCATCCAAACCTCAGCTCAAATTCAGTGCTGATACTTGGGTGTTCCAAAGGCTCGATTTGGGGACCAAGTGGATGTTGCATAAAAATCTAGACATACTTGAATCTTGCCCATGATCAAAGCACACAGTGACCTCATCCCATAACAACCCTTGGCCACAGCCATGAAAGGAGCACAGGAGAGTGAGCATGGAAGGACACAGTGCAGGGGCTCAGTGAAACAGTAGGTCCTGGGGACACCCATATGAAGCACAGAAAGACCAGAGGGTGCACTTGCACTTCAGGGAGAATTAGAAGAGTCAGAGTCACAAGTGAGCACATCTGCATCTTTGGCTCCTTTTGGGGGAGAATTAGGAGAATTTCACTTTCCCTGCACACAGCATGTAAAGTTGATTTTGCCCCAAGGAATTAAGCACAGAGGTCTGAGGCACCCTTCCTTGCATAAGCTTCCATTATACTCAGTAACAGGATAATCCAGTATCAGCTGAAGGCAACTGAACTCTAAACTGAGCCTTCATTCAGACACAAATCATGAATTAGCTTTCACACTCACCCTCCCTGTCCAATGACAGGTAGTATCTTCACATTTTGTTGTATGCGATCTCCATTTTTCTTTTTCGCATAGTACATTCCTTGCCATTCCTGAAAAAATAATCCAAGTGGAAGGAAGTTCAGATAAAACATGAAGAGAAGCTGTAAGTTCATACCTTCTTTCACTGAAAGCTGTCTCACAATACAAAACCAGGCAGACTGGTTAAACTGTGCTCAAACCCTCAAATTTCTCCCCTGTAAGTAAGCTGTAGGCCACTGTGTTGCTGCCAATGCACGGACAGCTTCCAGAGGAGCAGCCTGGGAATACTCTGATAGCAACAGCTGGAACCCAGGAGCTGTGGGAATTAGCTGCATTCTCTTCCCCATCCTACCTCAATGGTGTTGCAGGTCATTTTGGGGAGAGCTGGCAAGAGCCCCATGAGAGCAGGAGCTCAGAGCAGCCTCTGCCTGGAGCAGAGTTCCCCAGGGCTGCAGGCGTGGGTTCCCCAGGGACCCAGGACAGGAAGGTGGCTGCAAAGCTGTTACACTGCCCTGATAACCTTCCCTGCTGGATTCACCATCTCTCCTGCATGGCTGGGATGTCTTATCACTGGTTAACATTAAATGTATCTGTGACTAAAAGTGTTTTGGTATCCCAGCACATTTACTTTCCATACTGTCAGTTTACTATCAAATGCAGCAGAGATTTATTCAGTTTCTTTTAAAGCAGAAGAGAGCCCAGTAGAATAGTTCCTGGATTCTGCCTCCCCTCTAAAAGGACTCAGGTTTTAGGATTTCCCATGTGTTTCCATCCCTACAATAGCTGTTGGTGGTCTTTTTTAACGGATGTGTATTTTGAGCTGGGCACTTACTAAATACCAAGTGATTAATGAATAATTAAATCCATCTTGCATGTTCACTTAACACAAACTGCTCAGGCCAATTGCTGTATTTCAGTTGAGCTCAACAAACTGTAGATCAGATCTTATGTATGTGAAAATACCCTCATGAGGCACACAATATGTATTTATTTATGTGAGATTGACAGATTTCACAGTCAAGCAGGCCAGAACACAGGTACAGAGAGAATAGTTTTACATTTATGTGGATGGAGCCAGCAAATAAAGACTCCAGCCCACAGCATGGTGACAGGCTGTACAGAAAAAAAAAATGAAAGGCTTTTCTGAGGATCTGTCAGAGAAGAGAACTGTGAATAACAAACTGTGTAGTGAGCATAATGTCTTCTGTGAGCTGGTTGAGGAATACAAATGAAGATAAAGCAAGCACCACAAAATTGAATGCTCTCATAATTAAAAGCATGCACATCAATAGTTTCCTGACAACCAGGATGAGTTAGAGATGAGTAATTGATCTCTAACCCAGGTAATAAACGCAGGATGTGCACAAAGGGGTGAAGTCATAAACTACAGATTGGATAATTCCCTCATTGAAAGCATATCCTTTTCAAGGTAGGTTATTCACTAATGTGTTGTTCTTAGTCAACAGATCAATTTTTAAACTTGTGAATTCTAAAATCTGTGAAACTGTGGCAGGAAATGTGTGAGGGAAAAGGTCAGCGCAATTCTGAGAAGCACGAGGTCCAAGCCAAACTCCTGCTGGTAGGTGAAGTTCTCCCAGGGATGTCACTTAAATGTATTTTAAGAACACCATATGCTCTCTCCCAGAGCCTCTGTCAGCAATCCAACAGAGGAGAGCTATTCCCAAGCTGCGCTGTCAGTCAAGCCCATGGTTATGTCTGCCCTGGAGCCACACGAGCACCGTGACCATTCCGGGGAGTGCTGGGATCACACAAGAGCAAAGCCCCCACACAGAAACCCCAGAGTCACTCTGCACAGAGTGAATCAATGCTGAGCTCTCAAACTCCATGGAGAAGGCCAAGGCACACATCTATCCACTGAGAACTCTCACAGGCACAGTAAGGAACCCCCCAGTTCAGCCTTGCTTTTAGACTTTTCTTGCACTGCACAGCAAAGTTCAGCAAACTGCTTGCAGAAAACAGAGCAAACTAAAATGAACCCAAAACGTCCTGAACACAATCTCACAGAACTGAAGGCTGAGCTAGGAAGGTGCTGCCATGGACCTTTACCAGAGTGTGATTGCTCTCCCACCCCCTCTGGAAAGGCCTTGCAAACAGCTCCCAAAGAGTGAGAGGAAGTGCATGGCCTGTCTGCTCTATCAGTAGATCATCTCACTTCAGAAAAAGCAAAACTAAGAGCAAACTGCAGAGATCAGAGGCAGCAAGAATTCTAGTTAGAATTGCACATTTCATCTCAATAGATGCAATTTGAATCATGAAACAGAAGTATGAAGAAAAGCACGACTCTTTTAACTCGTCAGGTATGGATGGATGAACATTTCAATAACATTGGCTTCTGGCAAATTACAGACAGCTGTAGTTGCAAAGAATTAACTTCCAGAGATATGGATTTTGCTAAGAGAAACAACATCCTGATGCAAGAATCCCTATGTACCTTGCAATTTCCAGTTTTTGAGTATAATACCTATGAACTTCTGTGATTATACTGAACTTGCTTGTCAGCACAAGAGGTGAAATGCTGCAAGAGTCCATCTTCCTAAATTCCATTTAAAGACAAGATAAATTTCATGCAGCTTAGATTTTTCCAAAGATCAGAAAAACTTTCTTTCTATTATTTTTGTTACTATGTTAGTATAGTACCATATTTGTTCAAAACAAAAGTCAAGCCTGTTGACAGGAGATTATCACAGCAGCAGACAGTTTCCTTTTTTTGATATGCTGTAACCTACAGTAGCCAAGATATGATCTATTGTAGTGAGAAGCAGTCTTCTTAAAGAAATCACAAGCCTGAAAACTATACACAGACCATGTCAGAATGATCCAGGTAACTCAGACACCTCTGAAAATGCTGTAATATCTTGACACAAATGACTTCAAAACTTCAAGTATTTCAAAGGTTATTCCTCCCAGTAAACCCCTACTTGCAAATGATTCCTGTAATAATTTAATTGGCAATTCATTTTTATATTAATATATAAATGTAAGGTTGCATAGATTACATATTATAAAATGTTCCAGCGGGAAACACAGAACACCTGCAAACAGAATATATCCACCTAAAACAGCTTAAGCTGTTCCAGACAGACAGGTTTAAGCAGGCAGTATTTCATTAGCCCACACTGTTAAAGCCACACAGTCAGGAGTAAAATTAGTACAAGGAAGGAGATGAATTAGATTTAGATTTCTACCATTCATAGAGTAAAATATATTTCCATTATTAATGAAATTTTTATCAGCTCATTAAAATATTAAAGATTTTATCACTTTATATCTTGAGAATTGACGGTGTAGATTTAAAGCCTGACACATCTAATGTATTTGAATTATAACTTAATAAATGCTCCCTCCTAACATCAGTTTTGTATTGCACACATTTACTGAAATAACTTCAGTCAGGCAACGGAAGTGTGAAGCACCATAATCCAAACTACTGTCTGTGGCTGGGATCTCTTCCAACAGGACAACACACGTGGAAATGAGCGACACAATCTCCTTGAAATGCACATGGAATCTGTGTGTCAGCACCGTGACCTACAGGGCACGACTCACCACAACTTGGAATTTGTGCTTTTGCATCCCTGTCTAGATGCAGAGTGCCAGGACTCGCTTTGGCATCTCCCTGCTCTGTGCCAGTGCTGTGCTGCTGCCCACGGACAGTCCCCATGTCCCAGCCAGCTCTCCTGAGCCTGGGCCATGGAGCATCACCAAACACATCCCCTCCCAAACCTCTCTGTGCAACCTCCATCGTCTTCTCCCTACAAGGCACTATGTCATGCTCAATGACATCAGAAACCAGCTCATCTCTGTGCAATGACCATTTTTAATGGAAATCCATTAGACAGTTCCCATGCCATTAGGGAATTAAACAGATTGGCAGCTGGCAGCTGACACTGCCGATCACTTTCAAGTGATATTGCAAATGTCTCCTTGGTATTTTTACATTCTGAACTTGCAAATCAGCTTCCACATTTCATGGTGAAATTCTTCAATATGGTACTTTTCTCATTTACATAGCACCAGATAACATGTGCATCCATCTCATTTTTCTTCAGTACTCCCACACCATTTGCTACAAACAGCATAAATTATAAAGAAATGCAGCAAGTCACTCATTTTTGTAAAACAAGTACCTCAAGAAAGGAGGTACTTGTTTTACAAGCAAGAAGCAAGAAAGGAGAAAGAAGTCCTTAAAAAATTAAAAATTTTCTGCTTCCTGTTCTTGTTTTAAGTAAGTTGCAAATGCTATGCTGCAAGTCACAATGTGTATCACTGCTGAACTACAATAGCTTTTACAGGTAGCAAAAAAAAGTGATAAAATGCCATTACTTACCTTTCCTATCTTTATGCAGGAATTAATAGTATCTAGGAAATCAGCTTTTTTTTCATTTATAGGCACTTCTGATAATTCCTTTTCTATTAGTTCACCTATTTGATAGCCCATCATTGTTTCAAAAGCAGGATTGACGTACTGTGAAATAAAAAAAAAAACCAAATACCCATTCAATAGTATACTTAAAGCACAAGAGAATCCCTTGTTTTGTTTGCTTCACCAGGAGATCTCTTTCCCAGCCTGAAATAAATGTCTACATGTACTATTCCTGAGAGAGATGCTCACATTTCTTTCTTTGTGAAGCAAACCAGGAATTTCCATGCTAGAGTAGTTGTGCACAGTGTGTGCATGTCAGCAAAGAGAGGGAAATTACACAAACAGCTGAGTATCACATATCCACCAAGTTTAGACAGACAACATAAATTCCTGAAAAATTGGCTCTGTCAGTTCCCAGACCAATAAACCTCAAACCTACCTCAGTGCTCCTAAAAATCACAAACTGGATGTTGGAATACCATAGGAATGTTCTCCATATCTGTTGGCAAATTCATCATCTTATTCTGTGTAAGGGCCAAGTGTCACTATTCCTCTGTCCAGGCAAAGCCCAGCCAAGCAGTGTGGAAGAAGTGGGATTTAATAAAGCAGGCTTCTCCCTGAAGTGGATGTTGCATTTCACTGCAGTTTTTGGCTCTTGCCCAATAAAGCTGAGTTGGGTACCAACAGCTCAGCCCTTCATGGCCCTCTCACTTGCTGAGTTACAAGCACAGTCCTGTCAAAGCAGCACCTGAATGCCTTTACAGCTTGCAATGTTTTAATGTGAGAGAAAGGAAAAGGTGCCACTCTACTTCTAATGGTTCTCCACTAAAAGCTCCTTCCCAAAGGAACCCCTTCCTTCTCCCCTGTGCAAAGGCTGTGCCTCCTGGAGCTCCAGCAAGTGTCAGTTCTCTCATACTCTGGGGCTGTCAGCAGAGGAACAAAATTTAGTCTGAAAAAAGTATATTTAAAACAACTTCAGGATGTGTTCTGTTATTTTTGTAAAAGCGATGAAGAAGGCACATCCTTCAATGAAGTTGCCATTGTCAAGATTTGGCTCAAGAAGGTACAATTTGTATGCATGTTATAATTCCCAGAGGCTTAGACTCAAGCTCTTTACTGATAATAAAATCACTCATCACTGCTTCATAGCTAGGGATGGAATTAACTCCTTTAAAGAGATGATGGTTTTCAGAACTGCAAAACTAAGCACAATTTCTTTTCCCTGTTTTAAAGAAATTTCCAAGAGAGGATTACATTCAGAAACAGTTGGGCCTAGAATTCTGATACATCAAACAGTATCAGATTTTAGAAAAAAAGACGTACAATTATTTGAATAGAACATCCATTAGATTTTAAAGAGCATCAAATTAACATAAAATATTTTTGGAAAAAAATGCACATAAGCCAGTGGCTGCATTCGTTCTTGATACAGAGAAGGAATGAATAATAGAGATAAGGAATCAATACAAAAAATAGAAACGAGAGTAAATCCTTATTTATTCAGAAACAACAATTATAATTGTTATAACATAACAATTATAATATCCCTTAAAATTATTTGATTTATGACAGACACTTTAAATAGAGAAAATTCTACTCTACAGCTAAACTCACATCAATCTTTTAGAACCATTAAGCTAGGTTAGATTCTTGTGCTGTAAGAAAGAGTAAGTGTAATCATAGACAAAATAAAATACAGAGCAATTTTCTGTACTTATGACTGGAACAAACCTGTATTACATGGTCTTCACTTGTGATCTCAATGGCTTCTTGACTTTTCTCTAATGCTGTAAATAATGAATTACATGCCCTGGAGAAAAAAGAAAAAGGCATCCAAAAATGTTATCCACTTAATTCTTCTTATATATGATAATAAAGTATTACAACTCCATACTGAATAATGTTTTAATCTAAAAAGTAATGTATTTTCTTCAAGTAACTGACATTCTGTAATTAACTACTGCAGGTTAAAATAAATACTCTATTAAGGATCTGGCAGAATTGGAAATTCTTTGTTGACAATATTTTTGGTAAAATTACCTTAGTTTGAATTGTGCCTGCACCTGTCCAAATTCCAGCTGAATCAACTCATTGTAACAGGCCATTCTACTAGAATTTTCTACATATCTCTGCAAATAAAAGGTAAGAAATATTTCGTTAATACACATTCCTGTCTGCAAGGATTTGAAGCTCTGATTTCTCTTGCTTGCTAAAGAACCAGAAAAGGAGTAGATATGCCAAAAATGAACATGCTGGGACATGAGCAATGAGAGAAGATTATTTTTTGGTAGTTGCAAAACTTTTCAAGTTACTGCACTTTGAAAAGGTGACAGATCCTCATGGCAATGAGGTTCAACCAACCTGTTTACTCTCTGTGATTGTCAGCAGGATCAATGTAGTTTTAAAAAATCTACTTTTAGCTTTCATGCTACCTATTTAAAATAACAGTGAAAAAATTGTTTGGTCTCAAGTAGTTAAAATTTGAAATTATTACGAGTTTCCAAGTGCTAATATCCCAAATTGTCTATATGGATGAAAATAAAATTTCCTGTGAAATACACCTTTATTGACCTTGGGGTTTTTATAGCAATGATCTCCTTATCTTTCACTTTTTAAAACACATTTCATATTTACCAGGTATGAGCCTGAATCTTAAATCTTTGTTCACACTAAACTCCCAGAGACATGGATAGTTTGGGTGGGGGATTGATTATCACAGGTAAGCCACCACAATCAAAGCTGCTAAACAAAATTTTCTATGCTTTGCCATTAGCCCCATCTCCAAGGCTCTGATCCATAAATTATTCAGAACTTGTGTTGAATTACTTATGTGCCCACTGGAATGACTCTGTTCACATAAATGCCATTATCTTCAGGCTGTAGCATTTCCTGGATCAGGACCTTACTAGAAATAAGCAGATGGGGGCAAATGGAATGTGATGGAAGAGCAAAAAATCTGGTGAGCACGCAACCAAATACTTGGAATCACGTTGTAAATCAGGCCCATCCTTGTCCTATTGTCAGCTGAAGGCAATAAGGTTCCCACTTAACTGATGCACTAATAAGCACCTTTTCTGCTCAGCTGGAACAGTTGCCAAGGAACAGATTCAATGCAATACTTCTCAGGTGCCTCCAAACAATAGCTGATAGCACTTGACAGTGTGTGAAGCCTGTTTGCAGTGGGAATTGGCATTTGACAGAAGAAATTTCACACAGCACATTCTGTTGTTCATTGCAAGCTGCTCTCTGGCTCTGCCACAGCCACTAATCAATTTGTCAATGTCAACTTTTCAAGGAAAGGATCATGTATTTAATCTGAAATAAATGTACGAAGTGGAGATGTCTCAGACCCACTTCTTACATCCCCGAGAGCGTCATGTCAACGTTCAGGATTGGGACATAGAAGAATGAGCAGCACAAAAAGATCTGCAGGTTGGATTGCTGACACAAATGGTGACTGACAGCCAAGGTTCTGGAGAGCTTCTTGCGTGACAATTTTGAAATGTCAGAGCAAGCCAGCCAAGGACAGCACATACCCTTGTGAAGCCAGCAGAGATCAGGGGCAATATTGATGACTCCTCACGATCAGTGTGCCTTTGAAACAAGGAGGATAAGTCAGAGATTTTGTAATTAACTCAGACCACATTCCACAACCCATTTATCTACTTGTATCCCAGATGTCACACTGAGGCTAATACTGCTAGATCCTTACAGGACATAGGAATAAAACATATTTTTGTATTTTTTATAAGCTTTCATATTTGTCATGGATAAGCCAAAATGTTATTTTCCTTCATGCATGTACTGAGCTGCTTACATCAAAAAAACTCTAATGCTTCAAGGAAACCAATTAATGAGCTAGATCATTGGACTTTTTCTGTAGTGGATCCTTGTTGTTTATGCTGGCATTAGTCAGAAATGCACCTGAAAGTCTGCACAGCCAAAGTTTTAAGAAATTTCTTGTTACCTGAGTGTACCAAATCTTAGCTGGGCAACTCAAGGTGCCTGAATGCAGATGGATTTTCTAGTGCTGCCCACCCACTGCCTTCTAGTAAGTCACATTTGGGACACAATCCCAAATGAAGTATCTGAATAATCTGGCTATACTAACTGTTAAAAGACCTTTCAACATATGTGAATGTATGGCTGGAATCTGGAAGAAAGGCCATTATATGAAGCCTCTGTCAATAAGCAGATTGAAGCTGGTCATGTTTAGCAGATGGCACAATAGCTTTCATTTATGCAGGAAGTTTTGGATCTTGAAATGTTTAATTAGAGTCTGTTTTTGGTAGAGATGGTCATGTATTTTTAATAGTAAATTTCAACACTTCAGAATTGGTTTTCAGAATTAATGTGTTCTGAGAAATGGCCATTCCCAAATTATACTTGGAGGAAATTAGGTTATTTAATTTCATTAAATACACAGAATTTCTTTATTTTTCACTTTTACATTATTTTATAAGTAATGTTTTCAAAGGAGGGGGAAGGAAATAGTATGTGTAGTACTTTACTGAGATGTCATAATCTCTTTTGCTTTTAAAACTTCTGTGGTCAGATGATACTTTGTACTGATCAAATTGTTCTATATCACTTTTCACACTCAGCAGATCTCTGGTTTTTAGTGAGGATAATCATATTCAAAGGCAGATTAAGAAAGGTTCAAAACACAGATCTGTGAGACAGTTTTGTAAGGATGTTGCAGAAGTTGTTTGAAACGTACTCTGAAAGCCTGTGTGATGGGGGGGAGTGTAAGGAGGAACCCAAAACAAAACTCAAAGTGAGATTCCTGAGTAAAAAAAACCCAGAAATTAAAAAAACTATTTCTGTCCCAATCCTATGGTCAAGGATAGTAACAACTTTGGTAGAGCACATTATTATTAGCACAGTAGGAAGTTTAATTCAGGTTTTTTAATGTAGTGCTTACTTTTACAATGGTAAGATTCACAGTTTTGATCACAGATGAAAGCAAAGATATGAGTATTTACCTTTGTACTACACAAATAATGACTGTATTTTCTGAAGCTTTCGTTGTTCTGATAGACCTTTAAATAAAAAGCAAACCATTTAAATTCTTTTTAAGTTCACATTTCAGAAAATATGA
Organism: Leptocoma aspasia; assembly: GCA_013399835.1. Classification (NCBI taxonomy): domain Eukaryota; kingdom Metazoa; phylum Chordata; class Aves; order Passeriformes; family Nectariniidae; genus Leptocoma; species Leptocoma aspasia. The sequence goes on from VXAX01007135.1 coordinate 2,040,419, forward strand.
CTTTACAAAACCTTCAGACAGCACTTTTCTTAAAATATCTCTTTTAAATCATTTAACAACAAAACTGAAGTCAAATCCCAAGCCTGCTGCTAAGAAAAGAGAATAAATTATATCTGAGACTCCACAAACATAGATTAATCTACAACTCAAGTACTCTCAGTGGGGGAATAGCAAAAAATATTCTCTCTGAAACAGCATATAATGGAGTTGTTTGAAGGCCTTGGCCTCACTCATTTAAGGTGCATTTTACTGAATTCTGGGACAGATTGGTAAAAATGGAACAAGGGGAACAGCGCTGCTACCTAGTCTTGGCCTGACAAAGACCTTATCTCCTTCCCTCAGTTCAGCAAGAGGAGCCTTTGCCCCACCACAGTCCCCCAGGGTCACACCCTGACCCTGCCACCCCAGCCCCCAGACTTGTTCAGTCTAGACAGCTCCCAGGGGCCATTTCACTGCAGCAAGGCACTGCTGCCTGCCAGGTCACAAATCCTTCCCTCCCTCCTTCATCATTTACAGCAGTTTCCAAAATTGTTTTTGGAATCTGTTTGCAATTTTGCTCTTCATAACATATTTTCAAATGTTGTAGATATGGAAACGTGCACACCAAACATTGCCTGTTAGCATTGGGAGTTATTCAACGGGAAGTGACACTGCAAAAAAATTAGAACATTAATGGAGTGAATGAATTAATTAAGGTGCTTGGTGGCACACGCTATCTTTGCAGTTGATTTAGTGTGAAAACAAGGAACCAGATATTTGAAAAAAAACCCAAATAACCAAACAACAAAAGAAAACCAAAAAAATTACCCAACAGTTCACTATGGCAACAAATTTGTACACTGTGTCTCCAAGCCAGATGGAGCTTCAGAGACCCTAGGACACAACCAAAAAATGCTGCTGCTATCAGATGTAGAGCACTGAAGTAACAGTATTTGATGCTGCCAGTGCACACCTGTCTAAAACCAAAAAAAATCAATGCTCTATAGAGTTTATAAAAACATCATATAAAAGCAAAAAAACTTTGATGATGTGTTAACTATATTGTTAAGCATTAATTACACGGAAACGGTGCTTACCTGCATAATGCTTCTGCATCAAAGTATCTGGAATGTCTATGGTCAATAATGATAATGTCATGGTGTTTATCTAGAAAACATTCTAGTGCAGACTGAGGTGTCCTGGCAAGATTCCACCGAAATCCAGCCTTGTCACACGCCCAGCGGAACCCGTTACTCTGCTCGTCTTCCTCAGCAAACACTAACAGTACCTGAGGTGGAGACAGGCAGTGGATCATCACAAACAAATCTTACACTTACAGCAGATTCTGTGACTTTGCCCTGTTCTTAACATGTTTTTTAAAGCCACTTTTGAGGCTTAGTCCATTGTTTTTAACAGAACTGCTTTCTATAGATCACTGGTTTTTTTTAATAGTTGTCTGTATACAGACTGTAAACAGTCTGCCAGAGCCATGTATATCCACATGGGAAGAACAAGTTTTGGAACTGTCTCTCTTGTCATTATCTACAAAGAGAGCTTAGGCAATCAGCTGGGACAAGATGCCTGTGTTTCAGAGAGTGTACATGAACCAACATGTGAGTCCACTCCTCTGAAACTGTATCACACGCAGCCTTTTTCTTGGGGTTTATTTTTCTTGTCAGGATCATATTCTGGAAAAGGGGAAAACCAATAAACAAAAAAACCCCAACAACAACAACACAAAACCCCACAGTTCATCTGGTGTGAATCAGTATTTAATGCTGCTTCAATGGCATGGTAAAAAGTCTGCTTTCCTTTCCATCTCATCCTAATTCCCCAAAGTACTGGATGCTGCCCACTCTGTGGTGTTTCTGGAAATCCTGGATAGGCTGGTCAAAGGAACTCATGCCAGACTGAAATCACAAGCAGTACCACTGTATATGGAGTATGTCCCCGTGTGACTCCTACACAAAGCCTGCCATGGGATTTATATGACAGAAGGAGATTATCATAGCTGAAATCCAGAACTGGAGGTCAGACCTGTGAGCCACTGTTTGCTCTGTCCTAACTTGCCTTGTAATTGCCAGTAACTAATCTCTCTAAGCCTTTTTAAAATCAACACAATGCCTATAGACTATAAGGCCCAATTCCTTTAAAATGTATTTCCAATTCTAGCATTTAATACAGTACAGAAGATGAACAAAGTCTGCTAAGGGAGACTCACTGCTGTGATTGTGCTTTGTGTCAGGATAGTATTTTGCAGAAGAAAACTTCTCTTGCCTGAAAGAATACAGCATGGCAGACTATAGATCTATGTTGATTTTGGGGATGGCTCAGCACATGCAGCCTTTTGGGAGAGATGGGTAACTAAGCCAGCATTTGGTCTATTGTCCCAAGACACCAAACTTTCATAGTTGAACCAAACCACACTCAGATATGTTTTGGTCAGGCAGAGTGAGCCATGTGTAACTCACATCACATCCCACTGCTGTTTATCTTCTGTGTGATTTTAGGAACTCCAGTGCTGTTACACTTTTGGACCAGGCTAGTGAAATGTCTACCAGTAAATCTTAACATTTCCAAGTACTGCATATTTTTGTAAGAATGAAGGATTTTGCACACATTCAGTTCAGGTTCTTTTTATAGCAACCTGCAAAACTGTTTGCAAAAACATGTCATAGTTTTGGCTATATTTAGTGAAGTTAATCTATAGCACTCCTTAAGAGGGGAAGAATGGGTTTCAACAATAGCACAGAAAGTCAGGAGACCTGAGTTGTATGATTTACTCTGGCAAAAATGTGATGTTGCCCTCCTTCTCCTTCCCTCACACCTGCCAGCTATATTACCAGGATAAATCAGTAGCATTTCAGAGTGGTCTATGACTGGACAGAACTGATACAATCATCAAAAACAATAAAGGTGGCAGAAATACCCAAGGACTATTCTGATTTTGGGGAACAGCTGGATGAGGATGCCCTAAGATCTGATTTTTGATGATATTACTGTTCTAAAAATGGCTCAAGAAGATGTTAAACCACAGTTCTTAAGACAGACATTTTAAAATTATTAGGTCCACATTGCCTCTACTGAGGAGTTTTGCAATTACTGACAGAGGAACATCTTGGATGATTAATGGTTCAATATGCCTCGGGATATGGGAGAATTTCCAAAGGAAGTCCAAAGGAGTCATATATATCTAAACCTCATGTCCATCCCAGGCAAAGTAAGGGGACAAATTACATAAACCATTTATTAATAAAGGGATAAAAAATGATTAATTATTGTCAGTCAATAATGAATAATAAAAATATATATTTTGCCAAGCTCACTTCTTATCTTTTGTAAGGATATTGCAAGTTTGGTTGGCTTGGTATCAGTTCAATGAGATTTCAATTAAGAATTTGTCTACCAGTAAAATACAGAATGAGGCACAAACTAAATTGATTACAAGGTAACTGATAGCAGAAAAAATAGATAGCTCTATTTTTATGAACTGAGAGATGGTTGGAGAAAACAGGCAGGGTTTTTAGGATATAACATAGATAGAATATCAATATAAAAATCTGTTATGTGCACATTATCTCTTGAGCAAAATTCTCTGTGAAGATCTCTATAATCTGACAAATTCCAGTCATAAATTTTAAGCTAACATCTGTGATATTTTAGAAATCAAGACTTCAGTTTGAACTGCTGTGTTACCTGAAGTTGATCTTGATGAAGTCTCATAGGGCCAAACTGCACATCTGTTACTGGTGCCTAGAAGAAATAAGAAGGGAACTTATTAATGAATAATACCAAAGGAAGAAGAAAAATTATCTCTGTTATCTCTCTCATCTACCATTGTCTGGGGGATATATTGCTATCTTTATGAGGCTGCATCTTCATGAGGGTCTTATTCTGGTTTTGTAAATTTATATGCTAAGCTGCATTAACAGTTAGAAATAACAAGCTAGTTTTCAAGTAATTTTTTGTTGTTATTTTAAATGTAAACTGAAAGATTAGTCATGAAAGTCTGGGAGACAGATTGTTATTTTTCTGTATCCTCTGTATCACTCCAGCTGTCTGTAAAACATGGAAGTGTTTAAAAACTGCTTCTTTCAAAGTCCAAAAAAGCATTAAAGCTCCAGGAGAAATGCAAAAATACATAATTCTTCTCTTAGACTTTCACATGTAACAGGTACACAAGGGTGCTACAGAAACACACGGGTTTCATTTCCCCAAGAGCATTTTGCTGGATTCCCTGCTGCCCACCCAAGCCCTCCTGGGAAGGCTCCAGAACTCAGCAATGTGTTGGGATGAAGCATGTGTTCAGCATGCAGCTTTGTTTGAAAAACCCTGCAAAATGCTGTCATACATCATGCTTTTGACATGTCAGCCATTCCCACGTTAGGTTCTGTTCAAGTCCCACAGCTCAGGATGCAGGAACTCGTTGGCCACTCAAGGGCAGGGCAGGGCTCTGCCCCGGGGAGCGAGTGACAATAAAGCTGAATGCCTGTGGGTGAGGATGAAGGGGAAGGCCAACAAGGCTGACATCCTGCTGGGAGTCTGTTATCATCCCCCCAGCCAGGAAGAAAAGGTGGACAACTTATTCCATAAGCAGCTGGAATCACCAGCCCTTGTTCTTGTAGGTGACTTTAACCTACCAGACATCTGCTAGGAACTTAATACAGCAGAAAAGAGGCAGTCCAGGACATTTTTAGAGTGTGTGGAAGACAACTGTGTCACAGCTGGCGAGTGAGCCCAGCAGGGGAGGGACTGTGTTAGATCTGTTGTTTGCAGAGAGAGATGGGCTGGGGGGAGATGTGGTGTTTGGAGGCTGCTTGGGGCATAGAGATCATGAAATTATAGAGTTCTCAATATTTGGTAAAATGAGGAGGAACATCAATAAGACTTTTACATTGGACTTCCAGAGGGCAAGTCCCTGTTTAGGAGATGTATTCAGAGACTTCCTTGGGAAGCAGCCCTTAAAAACCAAGAGTCCAGGAAAGGTGGGCATGCTTCAAAACAGAGATCTTGAGGGCACAGGAACAGACTGCCCCTGTGTGCCAAAAGATGAGTTGATGAGTCAAATGTCCAGCCTGGATGGCCAATGAGGTTTTGAAGGAACTTAGGAATAAAAAGAGGATGCATCCTCTTTGGAAAGAGGATCAGGTCTCTCAGAAAGTATTTAAGGGGGTTGCTAGGGCATGTAGGGAAAAAAATTAGAGAGGCCAAAGCTCAGTTCAAACTTAATTTGGCAACTTTTGTAAAGGATAATAAAAGGTGTTTTTACAAATATATCAATGGCAAAAGGAAGGGTAAGAACAACCTTTGCTCTCTACTGGATGAGGGAGGGAACTCAGTAACTGCAGACGAGAAGGCAGAGGTGCTTAATGCCTTCTTTGCTTCAGATTTTAGTGGGAAGGCGGCTCGTCCTCAGGACAACTGTCCTCCTAGGTTGTTTTTATATTCTTTGGACTTGATGATCTTGAAGGTCACTTCCAACCTAGTGACTCTGTGTAACTGAGCCAGGATCCTTCCCCCTCACTTGTCCCTCCGTGGGAAGGAGGGCAATGACCACAAGTGCTGTTTATCACAACTGCTTCTCTTTTGTATCATTAATCAAACTTCAACATGACTCTTCAACTGGTATGCGACTACTTCTAAAGGAGTTAAACACATAAATACAGAGGGACACTCTAATAGGATTACACAGGTTTGGTTCTTTGAGAATTCCCACCAGGCAAGCATCAGCACTTTCAATGTACTTAAATTTTCACCTCTTGTCCCAGAAATAAAAGTAAAAAAGCAGGAATAACAATGCTCCCCATTCAAAATAGGAAACAAAGTCCAACCATTGGTACTTGGCACATAGACTCTTCAAAAGTAACTGGAGTAAGAAAACAGAAGAAAATAATCTTTGGCAATGCAGTAAATATAAGACATCTCTGAACTGAAACATTAAAAGAAAAGGGCTGTTGAGGACAAAGGTGGCATTTTTACATTGTTCTTTTTCAAAATTAAAACCCCACTTGAAGATCAGATTTATTGCTTTGCAACCTATAATTTTTCCAATAAGTAGTTTCAAAGAATCATCAGCACATCCCTCAGAAAAATCTTTAAGAAGTGCACACTCCACTCTTTCTATGACCTTAATGCTCCATTGCTCAGCCCTAAGAGTATGTCATTTGTGATTTTATTTATTTATCAACTTGGAGGTCATCACTGCAACATTAAATAAGCAACAAACAAGAGTCAAGGAAAAACAGCAACACAGTGCCTACAAAAGCATGCCAGGAACCAGTGTTTGCCTGGCTTGCTTAAGTGGGCCTTTAAGAGCTGATGTTAAAATGACATGGAGGGGTTTCAGATTTATTCAGTCATTATGGTCAGATCGGCTTAGTTTAAATACACTCCAGTCATTTCTTTTTTTCTGATTTTGAGATCAAAAATCTCTCTTCAGTTGGAAAACTCAAGCTGCTTTACTCTCCCCCTGTGGTACATCATCCAATTATTCAAAATCTGCACTACAAAACAGCAAAGACTTTTGCTGATAACACACATAAGAGGAGAGAATCCAGCTCTTTGCACCAGCGTTACTGGTTTTGCAGCACTAACAGTAGCAACTACTCATCCTGAATCAGTAAGATCAGCAGAAATGCCTGAAGGACATGGAGAGAGCATGTCAATTGAGTAAAAGATATCTAAAATATACCTTTTTACAGTTACTTGTCTGTCCAGAACTGTACTTCAAATCAAACCTTGGACTTTTTGTACACTCCACCTGCCTGCATAAAACAGTGAGTGTTCTGTGTCACTGGGCAATGGCCTGAGCTGGAAGGTTCAGATCCAGAGCTGAACTTCCCCGGCATCTGGGGGGATGCAAAACCCCATCTACCACACCAGTGTACCCTTGGACTATGACTCCCGGCCCAAGGGGAATTTTAACAAATGAGATAAACACAGGATTGCCAGTTACTGCTTTTCAGATGCTTCTTTCTTTTAAGAAGTTTGTGAATGAATAGTCATTGATGTATTTAAAGGACTGAGCCTGAAAAACACTTTTCTGCCAGAAATCTGTGGCTATTGCTGCAATGAAAATACCTGTCTATGCACCATTTATGCTTAAGTCACAAGAAGTGACCAGATGAGATAACCTGTCTTGTTACACATTAACTTGCTGTCCTGAGTAGAATCAAAGCCTTGGTCTGCATCTCAGCTGGAAAATTTTGGTGAACTCCAGTTAATTCTTAATCCTGTTGAAATCTGTTCAAACAGCTTGATTAATCATTTAAATGTTTTGTGTGCTGCAGGTAGGACTGAGAAGTAACATGCTGATTAAGTATTGTGTCAAAAATCAAGGCTTCAGCTAGGATTAGCCGAAACTCTCAACTATTGCTGAACTAAATAAGCTTTAAAAATATCTCTAATGCTGCAAGCTTATAACAAAACCAAATGCAGCCAAAGCTCACACATGTAATAACTGCACAAACACATCTTTATTCACTCACACCTTCTTCTACTTCTTCCTTGGAATTTCTTTCCTAGTCGAAAAGCTTGAGTACATTTTCAGATTGGCAGACACAACTTAGGCATGTGACAGCCTTCCAGGCAGCCACAGATTGGGAAGAGTATCTGACAAGACAGAGGTAGAACTAGTTGTGGGTTCCTGGAACTGACTGTGATAGAGCTGGGTCTGTTGCCAAAGAGCTGCTGACGCCAAGTCCGTAAGTGCAGCGTGTGTGACTGCAGCTCTTCAAGCACACACACAGCAACTGCAGCCACCTTACATTCTCTGACCCCTGAACTACTGCTGGTAGCACTTATTTCCCATCAAATCTGCCTGTCTTATTTGAACACTGTATTTTCTGTCCCGTGGAACCAGCCCAGGCCCTAGCACAAAGTGGGATTCATCCCAAGGCAATGGCACAAGCCGTAAGTGATTGACAGCTGTCAGCGAGGAGTGTCATCCCCTGACTGCTGTGAGCAGCTCCACACTTGCCAGAAATGATCCCTGTGTTGCAGCAGCTGCACTGCAAACATTGAAATTGCTGATAGAAATAGTCCATCCTTCCACTGCCCTGAGAAAAGTGAACATTGGGTAAATAAAAACAAGTGAAACAAACTTTAAAAACACAGACTGTGACTGATCTGATTAAAGTACAACAAAGTTAGTGTTGACCCGATGTAACCTGGTAAAGTACTTCTTTCTATGAGTCATTCTTCATATTTTATCAGAACAGAATCTACAGAAATAGTCTGTTCATCACTGCTGGATTGTTTTTTCTTTCTTCCCACAACAAGAAAAACTTCAGATGAACTTGCTCAATGAATAAATGCAGAAAGGAATAAAGGGTGGACATAAAGCCAGCTTGATTCACATGCTCCCTTTGGTGATAAACTGCCTGGCTGGTGACAGGGACAGATCTATGCAGCCCGTAGGTCTCCTATTTGCTAGAAGTAGTGTATCCTGGCTTTTTCCAAAATATCTCTTACCATTACCCGTTAGGAGAGCACACCTAAAATTTTGGGCAGAATCAGCCCCCAGAAAATCCTCTGACTATTAACTTCCATGTAATACTCCTGCTATGGAGGTGCAAATGCATTCCTTCTGGAGGCTGATTTTCTTAAGAGACCTCTTTGCTGAAGTTTTTGTGGGATGTTTTAAAGCAGAGCCCTGTGCAGCCCAAGGCAACGTTGGGCAGAGCAGCTGCTGCAGCACTGCCCACCCATGAGAGGGGCTGGTGGGGAGCTGCTGGAGCAGGAATGCTCCCCTGACATCCACAGTGCTCCATCCCTTCCTTTCTGCCACAGCAGGAGCTGGTGACAGGAATGACTCCTACTCTGAGCATTCCATGCACAGCCCTGGCCTCCTGGCAGTGCCTCTCCCTAAAGGGCAGCTGGCAGCACTTCTGCTCCTGCTGCTCTTCTTGCCTTTGCCAGGTGAGCACAGCTGCTTTTTCCTGCAGCTCACTTGAACAAAGAGGTGCCATGAACTTTTGCTGAATGGATTGCAGATGGAAGCTGCTGCTGGAGGGCAACATCTGCATGCAGTGGGCAGTCAGTCAGAATCTATGACTCATTGTAATGCATGACAAATAACTACAGTGATTAGACATATGACTTCACTGCTGGTCCTAATGGAATACAGCCAGCAAAATTCATCATTTTCCTCAGATCAATGTTTTAAGATATCACCAAATTTTTTTATCTGATTTTAAAATACATACCTATATTTTCTACATATACGAGGTACATGGTATGAATCTGCATGAGTTGACTCATCACAGTAAGAATTAACAGTCTTCATTATCAAGCTATGCTTGAAGCCACAGGACTGTTAACATAAACCTAATTTTTGTAATTCTAAGAAAAACAGAGATTCATTTTACAAAGGAAAAAAATCCTTTTTCTTAACCTACCATTTTTAGGTATAGGTTTATCACCCCAGAAAACAAAGGCTCAAATGAACTGATAGATTTATACCATCCCTTAAACTGTTGATTCAGGTTCTATTTGCTGCAGAAATTTGAATTCTGCATGATAATACCCTTTCTCAGAAATCTTAGCCAAATCTTTATAGATGCTGAAAGCTGGGAAATAAACAATTTCCTATGAACTGCCATGACAAGGTACAGGATCTTTTCCAGCCAGGTCATACCAGCATGGTTCCTCGTTCTCAACAGAGGGAGGCTTTGTGACTTGCTGCAGCTCATACTTCTGAGCAAGAAAGTCTCCATGGTCAGGATCGAGTTTTCACATTTACACTTTTCTTTGCTTATCATAACATTCATCACTTTCTGAAGTATATGAATACTAATCCAAACCATGTTAATTTACCTGTTTTTTTCTCCAAGGAAATGCACCTACATAGATGTCTTAAGACTCAGCTTCCTATTTTCCATGATGTTCTGCTAGACACTGAACATCACTGTTCCTGTCTTCCTTGCAGACTTCGACAGCACTCCTTTGTTACCAACTCAGCATCAGTGCAAGTAACATAAAATGCTGTCCAAGCAGATCTTCCTAACAGGCACAACTGTTCAGAGCATAAAATGAATTTTATAGTCCACAGGCTGAATTCCGACCTGGCTAGCAAATCCAGTGGAATCCAGAGCAATTCCATCAAACACAAGGAAAATATTTTGGATCTACTTCAGTGTAAATGAAGTGGGAGTCTGGCCCTGTGCAGCTCTTTCTTTTGTTATTTGGAGGCCACAACAGTTTGAATAAAGAATAAGAGAGAACAAAGTGTCCAAGGTTTCTGCCTTTGCTCCACAGATTCAAGGACAAAGGTAAACTTGGCCTTCAAAGACCCTAGCCTGTACAGAGTCAGTTTATTCTTTGCTGAAATACAAAGACATGAGTTCTGAAAGGCAATTAAAATTTACCAAAACTGCTCTTCAACCTGGATGAAACCATTTATTCCAGTCCTTGATATTTTTTCCTATTTTTTCCTATTTCTGCGTCATAAAAAGATTTAGACAAATGTCACAGACTCTGAACTCATAATGTAGCATCCTGACTCAGTGCTTTGATAAAATCTAGTATTTAGATTAATCTAAATCATGTTCTCACTGATGCATCTCTCTCAACAAAACAATACAGATTTATATCTATATCACAAGGCCTGCAGATCACTCGATGTTTTGTTCTGGTATAGTTTTTCTTTTATCTATTTCCTGTTTTAAATTGATTCCTAGAAGAATTATCTGCAATGCTGCCATGTAACAATACAGCAGACAGTAAGTGATGGGGTAACACATCCTCTGTTTTCTTAATCTGTATCTTAAGTTTTAGTACCCATTTTTGAACCTGTTTTACATAAATGAGCTCTTGAGACCCTAGCTCTGGCCTCCAATTCACATCATTAGCAACACACAATTTTGACAGCTTGCAGTTTTTGTGAGAAGAAAAGCTTTATTGAGTGTAATGAGTTGCCAGAGCTCTCACATCAGGATGCTGGCCCTTTTCTCTGGGCATGTAACCAGCCACGGGACTCACTTTCTTATTCCCAATGAACTGGCAACAACTGTGCTCCTCCCAAAATCCAGCAACTCTCCCATTACTCAGCCTGGGGGCAATTTTTGTGTTAACCCAGGTCCTGAGGAAGCCTCCCAGGAGATTTACACCCTGGTAGGACTGGGACTGCTTTACAGGAGTGCCAGCACACAGCAGTGAACACAAGGACTATCCAAGCTCCACCAGGGCTCTCCCTGGCACAGCTGATTTTTGGCTATATGTTCAGCTTGCCACACATGCCAACGGCTATTATACATGTTTGTTTGTTTGTTTGTGTTTTGGGCCTGGTTACCCACTGCATCTCCTCAGTGCAATGAGTGAAGCCAAGTTAGAACAGAACTGCAGCAGTGCTGTTGGGAAATCACTCTTGCTGCCTTCTTGTACACTTCAGGCACAACAAAGAACTCCCACTTTCTACTCTTTGTAAGCTCTCCCCTTATGCTTTACAGGAAACTTTGGTTATCAAACTGCAAGCATAGCACATGCAAAAGTGAATCATTCTGTTTGGCTGGGAATAATTAACGATGCTGTCCCAAAGTGACTTTTATTATCATCTGCACTGTGGTAAGGCCTGGATGGCCTCTGGCCCAGATGAGTGACCCACTGTGGTCACGTTGTACAACAACAGCAGAAAAAGCCAGCCAGCAATCCCTGCCAATGGTGAAGGTCTGAACTTTTACACAGAACAGGCTGACAAATTGGGGGATGTTTTTAGGTCCTGATATGGTATTGAAGTGATAATAAATGTCATTATCACTTAGTGTGCCTATGGAACAATTGCACAGATCTCCAAACTTGAAAAGGGAGGTTGCTGGTTTCATTTTGACATTTGGAGGAACTGAAGCACTGAGGGAGAGAGACAACTCCAGCCTCCCTTGTCCTGAGCCCTGGCATTCCTGGGCAGGGTGTCCAGTGCCCCTTCTTGCTGGCCAATTTACAGCAGTAGGCACTGGCAATTATGGGACCATGAGGCTGATACCTGGGAAGCACTCATTTCTCAAATTCAAAATTGTGGTGGTGATAATTTAAACAAGTTATATCACATCTTGGTAATCACAGCAGTACTGTAGGTTTCTAAGCTAAGCAGATAAAACTCCTGCAAAGCAACTCTGCAAATCTCATGTACTTACACAAGAGTCCTCACTCTCAATGAATCACACAGCAAAAGGGATGGAATACATCAGCCAAGTCAGAAAAAGAGAGCCATTTACTCATTAATCCACACTGACTTTTCTTTCCAGTGAGAACAAAGTTGAATGGAAACCAGTCCTCATATCCAAAACCATTCAAATTCAGCAAGTTATATTTGCTGCAGCATCTACCTGATTCAAAGACCCCTTTTAGACCTCCATTTTATGCACAAGTACACTGGGCTTGAAATTTCATCTGTCTCTTTAGAAGAGAAAAAAAAATGTGAATCATACACTCCACAACAACAAATGTGAATAACCTTAACGCTGGTCTGTGCCTCATGGTTGTCATTTTGCCAAACCGTATTTTGACCAACCAGCACAGAATTTAAAGTGCCCTAACTCTCCATAATCTTAAGATTTGAGCTGGCTCACTGGGGTCTTCACTAAGGTCCCGCTTTCTGACTGAAAGTGCTGGCAAGAACTTCTCCATTCAGGCCAAATATGCACAGAACTTCGTCTGGAGGCTGTGAGGTGTCCCCATATTGAATCCCTGGGCTGCTCACTAAACTATAGTCAAGTATTTCTGTGTGGTGAGGGCATGCTGTGGAGCATCTCTAGTTATATCCTGCACTAGAAAACCAGCAGCTTAAATGATCTGGCCTGTACTTTAGAAGAATTTTTTAAACCCTGTAATAATGGTTTTCTATACATAGGTTGCAGAAATGGATGCCTTTATCAATAAAAAAAAAAAAAAAGTAGTATGAACATTTTCAGCTGTTCAAACAGGAACAGAATGTGCAACATGCAGAAACTGAATTACTTCAGATGAAGAAATAAGAAAGAGGCTATCTTTAAGGCACTAGCACCTAATTCCATGTTTTATTAGTTTCTGACAAAAGGGTAAGATACCCTGCACTTCAGAGCAAATGTCCTGCAAAGTCAGGCAGGTCAGGCATCCCTGGTACTCTGGGTCTATGTGCAAGTAAGGGTTGTGATTGCCTCCGTGAGATGGTACCTCATGGGCAGCTGACCAGCACATCTGGGTGGATATTGCAACTTGCTGAGTTTCAGCAGCTCTTCCCTTGTACTCCACCAACTCTGAGACTCCTGTTTTCCCCTTTGCAATCAGGACCAGCCACACTACATCTCACAAAATGCTTTAATGGCAGCCACATAAAAACAATGTGCCTAGCAACTCCCAGAAGGCTGAGAGACTTGTTTCCTCTGCCCTCTTCCCCTCAGCTGACACAAGTCTGGTTATTCCAGTGGCTGGGAGAGCTGTAACTGAGCTCTGGGGACCAACTCACTCCTGGTACGCCGGCATTGTACAGAAGTTTCAGTGTGCTTTCCTCCCTCATCTCCTGGCAGCAGTAACTTTTACCCAGATGCAAAGGCTAGCCAAGTCAACAGAGAAGAAATTGGTCTGTAAGTCTTCAGGTCATCAGCCAAGACGTGCTCGAAATCAGAGCATTAAATATATCGGGGTTCACGTAACTCCAAACAAATAAATGCAGCCTTTGGCTTTACCAACATCTTTGTCTAACAGGAAGGGAACTTCTCACTCATCTGCTGTGCCTCAGGTGTATTAATTTTACAGGGAGGCTGTGGCTGACTTTCCATCCCCCCAGCTTGAGCAGACACTTTAGTACAAACACAACATTCTTCTGGCCCTGAGGGAAATTCTTCCTGCCTGCATTTTAACAGTTGAACTGCACAGCACTCTGGGAGACTTAAATATGGCACAGTAGTTCTATTGTTTAATATTATTAAAACTGCTTGCTCTCTTGTGATTCTGCAAGATCCTGAAGTATAGCAGTAAGTGCTAATCTGTTTCCTATCTATCAGCTTTTTCTGGTGGATACCACTTACTAGTTTTATTTTAGAGATGATTACAGATGCATCAGAATACAACAGAACTCCATTATCAGTTTTCATTTTTTTCCTTATGAATATGTATTTCAGTGACAGTTTTCTTTGAACCATCTGGATTTGAACAGACTCATCTGACTAAAAGGAAGTTCCAGTCTACCAGGAAGTTTTCCAACTACTTTATGCCAGACAAACTTTTCATGGCTTGATCTACCAACACTGCAATCGTCACAAACAGACCAAGCAAAGCAAGAGAGCACAGCCCAAAAATAGCACAATTCACTCAGTAGATCTGCTAGGCTTCCTAGAAGATCTCTGTTTTGTCCTAAACCTCTATTTGTTAAGGAATAAACTTCTTTTTTATTGTCACTTGTAACACACTTTTTGTGCTGACACAGTTCAGGCTTTACTGACCATTGTAATTTTTACCTGCTGCCATCTGTTATCTTTATCTTACAGATCTCCAGCCTCTGCATAAGTGGGCATCCTGGATGTGCCAGTTTAGTCCTCCAAGACTGGATGGTGACAGTGTGAAGTCGCCTCCTTCTCCTCCTCCTTCCCTGTTCTCCCAGCCATCTGCCACACACAGCATCTTCACACAGCTCACTCAGTGTCTGTGAACCTGCTGGACATCACTAGAATTCTTAGTGGCCAAGGAGTGTGCCCTGCCCACCTTCAGGATGCACAAACTCACCTGTGCTCTGTCCAGTACCTGCCTGGGAACTGCTCTGAACAACAACAAAGGTGCTGTCTCTGGGATGGGATTTTGCAGGTAGAATAAATGCAAAGTCAGTGGGACAGCAGCCAGCACAGCAAAGGAGAAATGTTCATTACTGATAATAAACATAACTGTATTTTTGTGTATTGAGTACATGTTTCTCAGCCTGAGTGGAACTGTCAACTGACACTTGAGAAAACCAAGAGGAGTTCTTGGCAGTCAAACCTTTTCTAAATAGGGAACTTTGTCTCCAACAAATGAAGACTTGAGACTGCAGGCATATTCAAGATGTCTTTTTAAAAAAAAACTGAGGAAATTCACAGTAGAAAAAAAGAATTCACATTCTTTTTTTCCACACTAAGGTTTAGTATTAATTTTGCTTGTTCACAGCTACAACCAATCCAACAGACTAACTTCAGGTTTTGTGATAAGGAGGAAAACAGACAAAAATATTTAAGAGCCCTGGGCATCCCTTTCTTTTGACCACTAGGAACTCCACTGGCAGAGGGGATGAGTGACTGGCTTCCTCTAATACAGATGCCTCTTCATTCCTGAGGACCTACAGGGTAGTTTGAAACCTGACACTGGTTTTCTGTCTGACTCTGGTTCAGTAACACGCAGTGCTTCTGCTAGCCCACAGGGCTCGTTAAATGTCACATGCCTGGGATGGGATCACCGTTTGGTTTTTTTTTTCCTTAAGTAGAGTAGAACCATTTTACAGTTATGCCAATCCCCCTAACTCTGCATGTCTTTAATAAAGTGGGATTTTCATTATAACCAGAACTGCAATTAAGTAGAATTTGTTGCAACAAAGCAGTTTTTCATTCTAGTTTTCTTGTAAATATATTTTTCACTCTACCTGGATTTGTGGTAGGCACAACTCCATTTTATTTCATTTAAATGAAAAAATCTGTGTAATTATATTATTATCTTAGATACAAAGCACTCTCTGCATCTTCTGCCTAAGAGTATCATTTCCTTTACAAAAGAACTGCTGGATATGCCAAAGGAGATGCTGCTGGTACAAAATAAATTATTATTTTGTACCAGCAGCATGATTTTCTCCATAGAAACGCACAAGCAATCAATACATTACCAACTCCTGGTAAAGTTTCACAGGATTAAAGCTGTGGCAGGCAAGGCCTCAGCACAGGAGTCTCCCACAAGGCAGCTCTTTAATAAACAACCCATCATCAAGGAAGCCCATAAAGCACTCTGACATTGTAGTCCTTAACTGGGAAACAAATCCAGCTGGGTATCAAATATCCACTTAAGATGAAATCCTGCCCTAATGTCCAAATATACTGTCTCCAGGTACCATGTTAGCATTTCCCAAATTAAGTACACAGGCCATAATTATCCAGATAATAATCTATAGATGTTGAATAGCCTCGTATAAATTATTTACCCTTGAGATTTCCAGCAAAGAGAGATAACATCTGGAGATACTTGCATCAAATACTTCTACAAGTTGTATGGCATCAGTGAAGCTTTGTCACAGAGAGCTGCTGCAGTCACAAAGTTTGAAAGATTTGCAAAGATCTGTAACGTGGTGGGGGGTAAGAAGAGAAGATGCAAAAACACTGAGTAAATCTTTAATGTAAACATGTGTTCACCTGCAAGCTTCCTAGCATAAGTGCTGTATAAACCATGAAGGCTTATAAGCACACAGCCAGCAGTGGCTGAAAGGTGCATTTGCTTGAGCAGATGTGGACTTTTCCTGTGTCATTTGAGAAGACATTATACAACAGTGCTTGTCTTCCCTATAATGAGAGTGGGTGTCAAAGAACTTTTTTCTCAGAAGCTTTATCAGAGTCCTGAGGTTACCAGTCCTCAGACCCTTGAGTGGGCCCTTCCACAGCGCATGTCTGAACACCAGCACCATGTGCTGCCTCTGAAACAAGCAGATTCTCTGCTCCTCCCTGCAAGGACTGCAAAATTTGAGCCAAGCCAAGCTGAGACTAGAGCAGCAAAACCAACTTCTTAAATATCAGGATCCGCAGGTGCCTATTGCCTTCTGCACAATTTTATTGACACCGAAATTTATCTGTCTCATCTAAAAAGGTCTGATGTTGCAACTGAGGGTGGCACAAATGTTTTACAATAGGAAGCAGTGCTGGAGCTGTGCACAGGTGGCTCTTGTGTCACACGGAACAGAGCTTCAGTCGTCACCTTTCAGTCAGGCAGCGACATCCTTATTCCACTGGGATAACAATGGTGAACTAAAAGAAGGAGCACTGACAGACATATTGACAGACATAACACTGAATGACAGAGAGAGGCTCCACTTACTCATTAAATAACTACATAGTGCCCACCTATGCAAAACCCCCATAATTAGCTACAAGGAAAGCTGGCCTCTATCCAAAATCAATCTCCCTTGAGATCCCAATTCTGGCATTAAGCAAGCCTGTCTAATCTGTTTTGCAACTATCCAGAATATGGGTAGAGAATGTTTCTCACTCTGCTGGTTTTCCTAAGGAGAGGATGCAGCGGCCCTGGACCTTCTATTGAGAGTGTGAAAGCTTTATGCCAAAGAACAAACAAGAGAAAATAGACATTAAAGTCCTGTCTGGCGACACCATTAGTAAGTTCACAGTCACCATTTCCTTCTTCCTCCCCTGCACCAAGTGCTTCTTCCCAGACAGTGATCCAGACTGCTGATAGCTCTGGCTGGGAGCTTTTACCAGAAATTTTAGCAGGAAATGTTAATTTGCAAGCCTCAGTGTCCTCCCTTGGGGAGGATGGACACTGTATCTGCATGACCAAACTGTGGGGACTTAAGAGTTCCTCAGACCTGCCTGCAACAGGCAGAAGAGAAACTCCTCTGTATCTCCAGCAAAGCTGAGTAAAAAACCAACTGTACTCATCTATTTTCCTTTGCCTTTTCCCTCAAGCTACGAAATACTAGGAAGAATGTCCAAAGCAAACAGAAAAATTCTATTAATGAAATATGCAATTTAGTGCAGTTTCATGGACTGACTCTGAGCTCAGCCAGACTTCTAGGACACAAAACATAGCTGGAAATTCATAGAACTAGAATAAAACAAAACTATTGCTTTCCATAAAAATTATACTGCATTTCTATATACCACTTTAATGGGAAACATAGCCTGTGTGAATCAGTAAATATAACCCGTTACAAATAAATTAGATATCAAAGATAAGTAGTTTTTTTGTATGAAGTCTAATGTCTTATATGTAAGCAAACAGAAATTAAAAGCCAGACTCACTTTATTAACAGTTCCAGTAAAGCTACAGTAAAACTATAGGTCACTTTGAGAATTAAAAAATAAAAGTAAACCTATAAACTCACTGAAGAATGACATAGATCTGACTCTTGAAAAGTTTATTACTCAGATATATCACCTGATTTCTTTTTCATCCTCTATGAACTTTGAGCACAAGGCTGTAATTACTTACTATAGATGCTGGAGAGAACAGTGTCCTTGATTATGGAAGCTTTTCTCAATCCTGGGAAATTTCATTTGACTTGTTTTATGTGTTTGCATGTTCCTTTAAGCCAGGACAAATGTTCTTACCACATTCATATTTGTGTGGTTAGCAGCTTTTTCTGCATCTCTTTTGTCCTCATCCTCTAAAGACAAAACAAATGGTGTGCTGCTCAGTGTTGAACTTTGTAATTTTAGTAATAGGTTGCAGCAGGAATATATTTTGACTAACTATGAGCCACTACCACGTACAGTCTAAGCACCTACCATGGAACACCACAGTTCTAATTGTTTTCTTCACTGCTTAATTTGAACCAATATGTCATACTCTGGATGACTTCAGAATATACTGTGAGACACATAATTTAATCCAGTTATATTCTGTAATCTAATTTTGCTAAGAACCTTCAAATATATTCCAACAAAAAAACCACCATCCCTTATGTGAAACAGCAGGAACACATTAGAGGTGGCATCAAACCACTACTCCATTAGACATAAATTACTCACAGTATGTTCCCCACCAAAACAGAGTAACAAAATTTGCAGGCCACAGTATGAGTTGTACCCAGAAATACTTTCCAGATGAAGCAAGCAAAATTTGCAGTGGTTTTGTGACACAACTGACAATTTCCTGCGAGTGGAAGAGGTTATCTGGTGCCTTTGCTGCTCGGACTGTGTGTCCTTGCACATCTCCTTTTCTGAGCTCCACAGAAAGCTAAAGAGAGCACTTGTACAAACCAAGGTCCATCGTGACTCTCCATGTCCTTCCCACTCTGCCCACTTAGCCCTGGATGCTGAGTAATGGATCACCTGGGAGTTCCTTTGTCAGACAAATCCAACAAATCCATTGCCAACCAACTGTGTGTGGTATTCCAGCCTCATGCCCTTCTTTATTCTTAAATAACACAGCCCTGCCATTGCTACTCATGCTCTTTGGGAAGAAAGAGAAGCATGGCTTGCTTGTGCCATAAACGAATACTGCTTAAAACATTAACAACTAATTTAAATTTTTTACAAGAGAAACATGCCCATGTTGGGTAAAATATTTTTCTCATACTGTACATATGAAGCCATGGGTGTCACAACTCACATGGTACATATGACTTTTCTACTTCAGACCAAGTTTCAAGACAGAATTTTACAGTGTTTATGACAATTTAATAGCTTAACTGATGAATTTGCTTTGCAATTCTGCTCTGTATTTTTAGCCCATTCTATTTTTTTTCTAATCTGCATGGCACATAGGGCATATAGAATTACCAGGACTACCATTGGACTGCCTTGCTGGTTTTTTCTAGAGTAATCTCTTGGCTCTGCCAGTCAAAGAAAAACACTTCTTCCCCCAAGTTTGACTTTGAGAATTAAGCTCCAGCCTTTGCAAGCAACACTATGCAAATCAATGTTTCCCACATAAGAAGCTTTTCACAGAGTCTGCAGCAAGAAACACCTTATGATAAGTATAGACCTATTTTTGCAGTACATGATAACATACTTTCTGAAATGTTCAATTTTTTCCACCTTTTCTGTCATACAAGATTATTTTCATTTTCTTTTAAATCTAAATAAAGTCACTGTTCTGCCATTGCAGTGACAGCCAGCTGTTTTCTCAACTCAACCTTCCCAGTCTCATCTGAACTGTCTCAGTTTCATCGTGTTAGAAAAACTTGTGTCCCTTTTTCTACAAACCACTGGCAATGGTGAGCATTCATTTCACTCTCTGTTCTGTCATCTAACACAAAACTGAACAACTGGAGCCCCAAGCTGATCATATCAGCACTCCGGGAGTTAAAGGCAAACATCTGGAATTTATTTGTTAAGAAATAAAATGAATGACATCTTTTCAGGAGTTTTAGCTTGCACCTGTACTTAAAAATCTCCATGAGGGCAAGTTATGAATAAATTTAACCAGGAGCAGGAGGCAGAGGCTCAGATTTTGAGCCCTTTGGCTCAGTCCCTGTCAAGGGCCCCAGGAAGAAGCTTGGTAGGAGGATGCCCTGGCGACACAATTTGTTGAGCTCTCCTCTTCCACTGCAGGATAAGGAACAGACTGTCTTAGGCTTGCTGGGCCCCCCATGCTGGCAGAGCCCACGTGCAGACAGCTCTGCAGAGGGCATGGGGGGTACAGCCCCCCTGGTGCCCTCTCCCCAATAATGCAGGGGTCTAGCCAGCCCCACACTCCACACTGGCAACTGGGAGCTTTGTCCACCTTTGCCACAGAGGAAACGTAACCCTGAAGGTTATTTTTGTTGCTTTTTTAACACCATTAGAGGTTCAAACTTGGCAGAAGCTGTGATGGGGAATGGAAAAGAGCACAGGAGAAATTTAAGGGGACAGTTCTGCAAACAGAATAATAATAGGGGGGCAATCAGAGGTCAAAAGAATCAAACACCATCACTGTTATCTGATGGGAAGGCACAAAGATACTGGATGAACCTCAGAAAACATGGAGAGGAGGGAACAGGGAATTCACAGAGAGGAAGGGCAGAGGAGAAACAAAGAGATAGAAACCCCTGCCAATTGTTTGAATGAAGTGCTACCTTTGCCTAAGCACTGAACTCATGGTCTGCAGCCATCTCCTTACCTGCTTCTTTCCTGAGCCCCTCTCAGCAGACAGCACTTGCTCCAAATCTGACTGATGTGACCAATGTGGGTTCTGTACTATGGGCAGGTCTGTACCAGGGACTAGATCAACTTCTTTATTTTCATTTGTGCACAGTGCAAGATTTGCACTGCAAGGGTTTAACTGACCGAAGTGCAAGTCAACCACATCTTACCCAACCTGGCAGCCTGTCTTGGAAAATGTTCATGTTTAGCTTTGGTATGATTTTATTGAGACAAGCCCATTCAAAATGGAAGTCCACACCTGGAGATGTAAGGCAGATTCACACAGGTGCTTGTGGCTGGGTACTGCATCCAGTCCATTTCTCTATATACTGACTATGGGCCCCATTATGGATGCAGGATGCTGCAAGAACAGGAACTTGGTACTGCAAGGGAACCCTCTCATATTCCTTTCTCATTTTAATGGAAGATACTCTGAGGCAAACAGCGTTTTTGTCTCTGCAGAGATCCAAGCATGAAGATGTCAGAAATGATGACAAGAACTCAGCATTTCAATTAGGTGACAGCCCACATGCTCCACACTCAGTACTTCACACACTCAGACTGTTTCCAGTTACTGCAAGCATCAGTAAGACAGTGCAACAAAACTGAATTTAGCAGAGAAAGGCAGTAAGCAAAATGTTCTGGCTGTACCTTAATGAAAACCTTTAAAAAATAAAGACAAACTCAATGCCCTTAGTGGTGGAATAGTTCCTATAAATCACTCCAGCGTACCCTGTAGTTCTGTCTGTCATCAGATACTCCTGCATTTTTTCAGTGCTCTGCAAGTTGACTCCAAATGTTCTATGTTGTGGGATTTTTATTTTTCTGGTATTTGGGCCGGGGGGAGGGGATGTTTTGGTTTTTTGTTTTGTTTTGGTTTAGTATAGGATCTTAGGAGATTCCTTACAAGAACTGTTTTCATCAAGTGATCAAATGCTCTTTGGAGAAAGGAAAAATGGAATTCCAAGACAGACCAACACTAAGCTGGGGGGAAACCACTCGGAGCATGACAGACCTACAGAACAGAGGGGAGCACAAGACTCAGGTACCATAAAGGACACAGCATGCCCTATTTTACAAAGGTTGGGTGGGTTTTCTAACAATAGGTCCTCCCTCTTGCTATGGATAACACAAGGCCAATATGACATTGTTGGTGTTATCAATGAAAGCACCCCAAACTTTGTCTGGAAGATCTGTTGAACAAAGGTCTGCTCTGCTTATCGCTGGTGCTTGCCCAGTGGAAGTTAATGACCCTGTGGCACTGGCCAGAAGACAAGCAAACCAAAAACATCAGGGGATCAGCCCCCTGGCAGTGCCAGCACTCCTGGGCTCAGCACCAGACTGCTGCTCTGGCAGCAGAGGAGTTATTGATGAACACACTGCTGGCAGCCCCTCTGCCTGCAGAACTACAGCACCAGCAGCAGAATGCTGTGAATACCTGGCAGAGGTGTTTTCACACATACATCACACATCACCACATTATAAACTATTTCAGGCTGTTTCAGAAAGCTGCTAACATAAACTCATGGAAAAAAATCCAAAAGCCATTAAAAACCCCCACAACCTGAAACAAGTATTTTATCACTGCTCAATGTTTGAACTGTCAGTTTTATCCCCCTGGCAAGTAGGCAGCTCTAGCTCACAACTGAACACCTACTTTATTTATTTAGCTCTGCTGCATTTAACCCTACATCCTGTCTGCTGGGTGCATCCGGCTCCACGATCTCCACGCAGCAAAGCCTGAGCAGAAGGTGGGGGAGCTACTTTCCACAAGCCAAAAAACAGGAAATTTGATGACATTGTTCAGTGAGCAGACGTCAGCAGAGAGTGATACAAAAGAGTAAACAACTTCCTAGCAGCAGCAGACAAATGGGCCGGAACTACTGGAATCCTGTGATGTCTGGTGTGTTCTGCATGAAATTACTGTTTCAATAAAATAGGGAGAGATCTTTGGCTGATTCAAGTTAGAGCTGCTCCTTAGAAATCTAGGAACTAAACCAGTTTTGTCTGCTTAATATCTGACTCCAAGTCCTTACCTTTCTGATCCTGAAAACATAGTTTTTGAGAATTCATATTGTTGATAGTCTACATATTTTGCAAATATTCTTATTATTTTAGAACACACAAAGAGTTGATTTGAGTATAAAGGATAAACTTCAGTGAAAGTGTGGAAGGCAGTACCAGTAATGCAGGTGCCACTTCATTATGATCATACTACCATCAGTCTTACATATACAATGGATATATAGACATATAACCTATAAACTTGTTTAAGTACTTTGATATGAAGGAAGCACTTTGCTGGTGGAGCCACACAGAAGTTATGACATCTCCCTTTTGGATTTCAATGTTTGCTTTGTGGAATCTGCTCTCCTGTTTTCCAGCTATGGGCAAATGTCAGAAGTGATCTGAAATATTAACCTCTCAGGTGGGCATACAATGAAGGTTGTTGAAAGCCAGGTTACATCAGGCAGGAAGGAAATGTAAGGGAGGATGTTTTTGCTCCAACAGAATGCCATTCTGCCCGTCTCTGTCCAGTCTCTTAACTGCAAGAAGTAATATTTGACCAGTGACCACAAACATGGAGCTTCACTAATGAGTTCCAATCAACTGTGTTGAGAAAGATGGTAACCCCTGGAAAAAGTCTCTTGCCTACACATCTACATGTAAAGAGACCACCAAGGCATGTAATTTTGGCATTTGTACTGTCTCTTTCACAGGCATGTAGAGAAATTAAGTTCTATTCTGAACTAGTTCTCAAACTGTTGACAAACAAGTCAGACCAGGACTTAGCTAGGCTTTATAACCTGGAAACACCTGGGGATCTTACAGAAAATACACAGTGATATTCCCAGGGGGATGCAATTTCTTATCCATGTTACCTACATGCAAGTAGGTACCAAACCTAGGACCCTCATCTCATCCAGATATCCCCTCTAGCCAAAATCTAAGCAGAACTGACTCCTAAGACAAAAATTAGGAGCTAAATTTAGAGCTGTCCATGAGACTGCCCTACTGTCAGTAACAGAGAGAGAGAACAACAGGAAAGAGCTAGATGCTTCTCAGCTCTCCTTGCCAAATTCTCCTCTCTTTGGAGACAGAAAATGTGCTACGTAATTGTGGGGAGGAAGACACACCAATAACCATGTCAACCATGCTGCAGTCAAATGACAAGGCAAGCACACTGGGCCAAACCTATCTGCAATATAACCAGTGATTTGAGCAAACTTTGTCCTTCCTAAATCCTGGCAAGTAGCTACAGGCTAACAAACAACTAGGCAAAAATAAATAAATACATGCACCCAAAGAACAACAAATGCCAACAAAACCCAGCAGGTCTATAAACAAAACTAAAGTGCTTTTCACTCATCACTCTACCTACATCAGAATCTTCCTGGCTTCAATTAATTTATTCTTTCAGCAGAGTATGAGTTTGCACCAGTTCTGTCATTCTTCCCTGACTCCTTGGTTTGAATGTAAGAATTCAGAGCTTAGAAAACAAACTCCCCTCTGAAGCTAATCATTCCCAATCCTCTTCTATCTTTGCTTACATGGTGAAATTAGAAGTGTATACATGACTAGCAAAAACTTCCAAGAATAAGCAAATCAACCTGGAGGAACTCCAAAGTGTTTATCAGAGAATGAGATTCACCTGGGTGTGCCAACAATGTCAAGAGGTCAGTCGTGTCTGAAGACAGGTTTTCTGCAAACCCTACATGGCTTCAGGATGAAATCATTATTTTCCTATAAGTCCCTTTCCTAAGGCTTATGGCTAGGGAAAAAGACCTTGCTCTGACCTGCAGGAACCTGACTGGAGATACATGACTGTCCAAGCCTATCAACCCCATGGCCCACTTATTTAGGGCCTTCCATTGTTAGGTTCTGATTTCTACCAACAGAGGTGACCAAAGGCAGACAGCATGTGGTTTTAAATATAAATTAAACCATGGAATCCCATTGTGTGCAAGCACAGAAGCAGGCACAGCATAGGAAAGGTGGCTGGCTGTGCTGAGCATTCTGCAGATAGGGGTTAGTTACTGACTCTTCTCTATAGGATCTGGCACAAAGGACAACAATTTCTACAGAAATTCCCTTCCCCTTTCAATGGTCTGAGGCCCCAGACTAGCAGGTATGCCACAAAACACAAGATGTTTTCCAGTTACCTCTACAATGCCATACTGCTAAGATTGATTCAGCAGCCAGGGCACTGTTTCCTGCTTTTTCCTGTGCACCTAAGCAGAGAACTTCTTTTAACTTTCTGTGCCTGGGATCTATCATTATCCCCCATGTTCAGTTAAATTTCTACATATGATTTTATTTCATGGAGGTGTATTTTGAAATTTTACTTCAGTGTAACGTAAAAGCACCTTTTAATAAGATTAAATTAGTAATAAAAACCCAGCCTGGGTTTAGAGGGGAGTGAACCTGAAGACCACTGACTACAGTATTTCTCCAATTTCCCCTATTTCAGGTCACTTTGTATTAAATTAGCAAATGGACTAAACTGAAATATGTTCTGATATATAAAAAGAGTTCTTGTCAGGAAAAACAAGAGCTCCAAGAGTTTGATGCACCTACCATGTGTCCATCCACAAAGGGGAATGTGTTTCTTACAGGATCACTGCACAGTGGTAAGCTTTGTTTCTGTAGGGATTTTGACATATGGCTGAAATTAGACTTAAATTAGAATATTCCTCTTTGAATTGAGAAATGATCTTTCTGTGCAAATGAATAGTGTATTCAGTGTGAATAAAGCTTCTGCTATTGCACAGTTCATCTTATCTACTGATGTAATTTCCTCTTAGCTGCTTCTGTAATATTAATAATCACCATACAGCCAAAGAGGTCATACACTAGGAATGTATACTTAAAAATTCTTCAACATCGCAGAAGGGTTGGAACAAAAAATCTGTTTCTGGCTACATGAACACACTGAATGACTTGCAAGAACATGACGTTATGCCATTTAAAGGTGGGGATAAAGAAACCTGTCTGCTCAGGGGAAAAAGACTCAGACTGCAAGAGAAATACAACAATTCAACTTAGGAAGGAAAACCATGAATGAACAGTGAAGCTTCCTAAAAAAGGGCCACAAATAAAGTAATCATGCTGATACAGGTAACAGATCACACACAAAAACAACATTATTTGATTTATGGATTCAGGAAATTTCTTACTTGATCCTTGATAAGGTAATTCTTGTTCTAAAACTGATTTCCAGCAGTGACTTCTTTTTGCCTGAACACAGTTATTTTCATGACCCTATTCCTTGATGCACAGACACTCCAAGGATGCCCACTTACCTACCCAGCTGAAGAGCAGGAAAAGGAAAACATGCAGGTGCAGAAAAATTGATGTTTTTAAGGTACACTGGTACCTTTTAAGGTAAAAAGCTCGAGTATTTTTTTTGCCATGAGTCCTCTGGTTGGTGGGACTGTGGCTACTTCCTGGTGTTATGAAGTTCAGGTCTATGTACATGAATGGGAGAAAAAGAGGATAATGAACCTCTGCTATGTCACAGTCACACAGTAAAGATGCCAGAACTAAAAAC
Organism: Leptocoma aspasia; assembly: GCA_013399835.1. NCBI lineage: Eukaryota > Metazoa > Chordata > Aves > Passeriformes > Nectariniidae > Leptocoma > Leptocoma aspasia. Next base: position 2,066,726 of record VXAX01007135.1, read on the forward strand.
CTGGAAATTCCCATCACCTCTTTAACTCATGGAGGAATGCAGGAGCCTGTGTTTCAGATCCAATGGAGCTTAGGAGAGCTCAAAGAACTGGCTCCTTGCTGGTAGTGGAGTGGGATTTGGGAGGATCTGTCCCTTGAACTTCAGCAGGATACCCACACTTACATACCAAGGGAAATTAGGGCATGTGAAAATTGAAGTTAATGTTTAAAAAAGAGAGTTAAGATGCTCTTTCACATCTTTGACTTATAAAAGCCCTTCATGTCACCATATATAATTTTGAATGAAGCATTTCTTCTCCTTGCAAACAATGAAAACTACTTTACAGTAAAAAGCAATCATTTCTACATGGAAAATTTAAAAACTATATGAAACTAATAAAAAATGGAAATTAAGAAGGAGACAAGATCTAGGGCATTTGAAGTGAAGAGACATTTTAGCCAAATAATTAACTCTCAAGAAATAGCCTCAGAACACAGTAACCGGAAGCTTTCAAGATGGGCTGATGAAAAAAAACCTAAGAGTGTGATCTAGTAAAAATAGCAATGGTTCCTTAGAATATTACAGAAGAACCAAAAAGAACAAATATGTTCTTTTTATTCTTTTACTTTGGGTGAATATAGGTCCATGGTAGACACTGTGCTCTTTTATGTACTGGAGATCATTCTTTTATGTAATTTGAAGCATACTGTTCTGAAAAACTTATTATTCCCTCCTCAGATTTGAAGGTTGGTTAGTTCATAGAGGTAAAGGCCTTATTTTCCTTTAAGTCAAAGCATTTAAAAACATTTTAAAAGCCACAAATAAAGGTTGTAAACCCTATTATGGCAGCTGTATAAGCTACAACTGCTGAGCAATAGTCCAAAATAGTTTGAGCAGAACTTGTGGGAGGGATTGCAGAGGTTGCAGGCACACACAGCTGGACACAGAAGGTGTATGTGACAATCTTAACCAGCTGAATCCCAGTTTATAGGAAAGGCCTAGGAAGAGCACAGGCACTGACTACCATGGAATTTATTTTGTTGAAAACCAAGGCATGTGTGCTGCATGTCCAGCACACAAATGTATCCTATTACAATCACGAGAATTTTAAGCTTGTGCTTAAGTTCTTGCTGAAACACAGCTTGGTGTTGTACACAACAAGTTTCTAACAGACATTCATTTTCTATCAGACAACCTAGACTTTGTAGGAATTACATCTTACTCTTAGGATTGCACTTGGACTGATTTTGTCAGTCCCCAAAGAGAGAATTCCACTGTTTATTACAAGAGCTGGCATTAACTATGCACTCTAGTAAACACACTAGGAATCCTAGCAGGATGTAACTGCATAATTACACTTCTCACAGATATCTCAGAACAAAATACAAATCTCAGTTACTGCTTACTGGCACCGCCAGAGCATACAAACTCATAAATGAAGTCCTTGTAGATTTATAAACAGATAGAGAAAAGCTTATTGGAAAACAACAGACTAGCCACACTTACCATACTTAAGCTCAATGAGGTTCTGGCAAAGGAGAAAATAGAAAGGAAATAGTTGTGTAATGCCTAGTAACTGCTTAAAATGGAAAAAAAATGTTTCTTTTATCTTGGCTTGTTTTAAGGGGATGGTCAGAGAGTACAATTCTTCAATATTAAATCATGCCTATTATCAACTGAAGCTTTTAAAAGCTGTGTACTGTACAGTACCAGGTTACCTTTGAACCATGTTGAAAAGACAGTAATTTCTATTTGTTAGGAAGCTGTGGTTTTAACTTAATAGCTCAAAAGCAATACATTGACTTTCCTGCAACTAAGGCAAGGAGGATGGAGTAAGTATTCTCAGGAGAATAGGAAATAAATCTATACATACATTTATATCTATAAATCTATTTGATACTGATAAATCTATATTCCATTTCTTTGTTCTATGACTCTCTAAACATTAAACAGCTATTGCAAATTACCAGGAAACTGTCATTATTGTATACTTCCAAAGCTTCCTATTTTCATATATCCCAGCTTCTGGAAGGTGCTATCATTGGAGCACCAAGAAGGCAGTGAACAAGGTCTTTGTTCCTCCAAAGAGAATCTTTGTGGAGAACACTCCTTGGTATTGGCTCTGCTCAGGAGACGTGAGACATGTGCTGCTCCTCAGCACACCTTCCCTGAGACTTACAGTGGACCTGTTTCAACAGATGCCTCAGAAACAAAAAGGTAAACGTGATCCTGGCCTATTCAGCCACAGCTCTCGCAGCCCTGTCTCTGAGCTGTCCAAGCAGAAAACTATGTTTTATACCATATAAATAGGCTTTGAGTGTCTACAAACAATAGATTAAATTTTTGCACTGCAATATTATGCCTTATATTGCATATGCCAACCATAAAATTCAGGCTAACATATACCTAGATTTCCAACTTTCATGCTTAGAAAAACACCTCCAGCACTTCTGGTCTTGAACCTTGCAATTCTTGTTAACTTCAACTCCATGTCTTCTGAGGTAAAAGTGCTTTTAGTGCACCAACAGTTTATTGCTGTTACCATCACTCAAAGAGGCCTAATTAAGGGGCATCAGAAAATTACATTAATGAATTTGAGTAGTGGTAGTAGCAAAGATGCCCCCAGGTGAGCACCTGACCCTATTATTTTGGAAGTTGCACTTTTCACAGCTGCAACTATGTTTCATGGCCAACAGCTTTCTGTGCTGTAAACATGTGCTATAAAGCTCAAAACTCCTCAACAGAAGATATTAAAATTAACAGTTTCTTCTGTTTCTTAAAAATAAGAAAGGCAACAATGGCAACACACAGGCTCAGCATCCATCTTGTCAGCTGTTGACACTGGAAAGCTATAAAGTCACTAGTCATTATTTCACTGCTTTTGCAATTATTAATCCCTGGATTTCAAATCAATTTTAACATGGATGGTAAGTTTTCAGTACTTTAGCTCCTGCTGTGCAGCACCTTACTCCTTGAAAAGTCTGGGCAAAACAAAACATTCGGCAAACCTGATCTAAACTTGAAACTAACTTGAATGGTTTAATTCTGAGTGCAACTGTAGCAGAAATCCTTAACGCAGAACTCCACACGCCCTGCAGCATTTCTACCAGATGTGAAGGAGCAGTCAGCAAAGAACCTCTTGAGGGATGCAGGAAAGCATCAGCAGCTGCCACTGCAGCAGGCTCCAGAGAGCTGCAGATTCACACCAGCAAGGGCTGAACATAACTTCAGGTCTTGTGTGAGTGAACTGTTATTTTTTCCTTACTAACTCCACACATGACTTAGCAATTACATTTTCTGGAGTGCCCCCAGAGCAGCAGGTTGCAGTTCTCTGGGTCAGGACTGTGCAAACCTGGGGCAAAGCCGGAGCTGCAAAGCCCTCGCTCAGCAGGGTCCCTGGGGATGTGGGAGAGGCCCCTGGTCACATCCAGCCCTCCTCCAGCAGATTCAGTGGCACTGCCCTTCCTCCTGCTGAGTGGGGAGCAGCTGCTGAGAGCTGGCTTCTCTCAGGAGGTGAAAAAATGCGAAGAGTTCAATCCAACCAACACTTTCCAGGTGACAATTAATTCCTGCAGAAGCAGAGCTCAGGGGCGGTGTGACAGGCATGCCTGAGCATAGGCTGTGCTTTGGTTCATGCTGAAGAAGGTGCAACAAGCCCCAGTCCCTGGGTGAGCCTGGCTGGGGATCCTGGCTCATGCACAGGGGACTGAAGATGCCTCAGAAACATATTTTGAAAGGTTGTCTCAAAGCCCAAAAATGCAAGATAACCCAAGTATAGAACAAGATATCAGAGCTAAACCAAAATCATCTGTCTTTTCTATACTATTGACTGACAGCTAACTACTTCACTCTATAAATATTACCCTCAGATCAGCCAGAATTGAGCTCTTGCCCAGCTGCAGCTGAACTGCAGCACCCATGAGTCTCCCCTTGAGCAGGGATGCCTCTCCAGGTTTGAGATTCCTTACCTAAAAGACCGTTCCCTGCCCAAGGCAGAGAGATCCCCTCAGTAAGTGACTGGTAGCACGCTGAATTAATTCTAATGAAACACTATTAATCTATGCAGCTACTCAATATTGATTAGCATAAACTTAATGGAGAAAATTTCATTAGATTTATACCTTTGTCCAAGTCTGAAACTGAGATTGTCCAAATTGCACCTAGGGTCCATAAGGAGCTTAGAAAGCAAGGAGATCCACTCTGAACCTCGTGACTCAACAGGAAGGTCTGTGGTCTCTGTGTGAATCATACTAACCAGATTCTAATCCAGTTTTCCTTTGTATGTTTCTTCCATGCAGTAATTAATAAGGTGAACCTTGCCATCAAACTTACTGACCTGTAGCAAACCCCTGTTAAATTTTATTAAATACTATCAAATTTATTGAATGCTGTCAAATTACTGTTTCACCTTAATAAAACATACTGCTGCTTCTGTCTTTTGAATGAGGTGCATTCTACTCACCCCCAACAGCTCACAGTCCAGGACAGAGTAAGAGCAACTAATTCTCTGTCTTCATTCCAACATTTCTGGACATCTTTTTGGGCCCCAGAGTTTTGTCACAGGTACCAAAGGTCTAAGGCTGTCCTGGAGTTAATGCACCCCTTCTCAATTCAGCATATCCTCCCCCTGGATACTGTCCCTGTGACAGATGAAATCCATCCCTTTCCTTTGTTGTTTGTCCTCAGACAACAAAGAAATCTCACAAAGGGTCAAAATGTATCATCTCTGTTGCCAGCTAACAATTCCTTATCACCATTACTCATTTATTCTGTTTATGTTTTCTTATTGCCACAGCAACAACACAGCTACAAAGGGCTCACATGAAATAAATCAGTGGAGTCTGCAGACGTGGAAGCTGCTCAGTTAAACAATGGTTCACCTCGAGGGGAGAAGGTGAGGCACAAAACCTGCAACACATTGATGCTCTGACAGATTTTTGTCATGCACTGGTAACTGACAAACAGTGTCTAAAGAAAACTTTTTTATTAAAAATCCAACAGAGAATGTAATACAAGGAGAAAGACTTTAATGAGATGGTTATGAGTATTCATCATTGTGGTAACATATTAATTAAGCACTGATATTACATGCAAACATCAGAAATTTGGCCTCTAGCCTAATGACCCTGCAGTCTATGGGACACAGCCCTCAATTCTTCCTTACACTAGTGTCCTTTTTTGATATGAACAGCCTCACCACATGAGATGCAAAACTTCCACAATCAAAACTTCACAACAGACAACACATACAGAGAAAAATAATATATTAATGGTGATCTACTAAACTTTAGGGAAAGCATGGAGAGAGGCTTTTGTATAAAGGGCATGTAGGCAAGTTCTGTTCAGTTTGTTTTAGTTTTTAACCTGCACTCCCTGGCTTTCCCTTTACTACAAGTCTCAAAATATATTTACTGTTAGTCTTTGTACTTATAATTAAGTGCATCACAATGCTGATACACTAACAAAAATGCCCAGAAAGAGAACTTTTAAGATCCACAGACATTTTCATCTCAACACAGGTGCTGTGTCCCATTTGAGATGTCCTGGTGTCCCCAGCATGATCTTCCCAACTGGTCCAGAAGGCTGATTTTGTCAGGTGTGTGCTGCGTGCACTGTGTGGCAGCCCAGGAGGATCACCTGAGGTACAGCAGGACCAAGTGGCCTCAGGATCACAGTCTTAGACGAGGAGATCTAAATCAAGTGTCCCTTTGCTGGATTTGCTCCTTTTAACAATCTTTACCACTGCTGTTGGAACAAGAAAGCCTCAAGTGCCCTTTCAGCTTTGAGGTCCCATCAGCTCCTCTGTCTATGTTTATTTCTATCACCAGTATGTCCAACTGGGATGCTGTTTCGCTGGATCCCAGCCCTGGGATGCTGTTTTGCTGGATCACCAACACACAACAATGGGCAACACCTTCAGATCAAGTACAGGACACAGAGGGAACAACGGGGACAGGTGGATGGGGTGTAACACAGGGAAAAAAAGCACTGCCAGAGTGGAACACAGTGCTTCCCACAGACTGGAGACAACCATAGGTAATTGGGTCTGGCACGGCTGCTGCTGTCAGCAATACTGCCAAGCCTTCAGAGCAGCAAGTAAGCCCAAGCAGGTATCAACTCACCGTAAATAAGTTTAGGCTTGAAATAAGAAGGATTAGAAACCCTCAGAAAGAACAACCTTCTAATAGAAACAGGGAAAGGCTAAAAAGTAATTAGCTTTGAGACAGTACAGGATGCATTTATGAAATACATTTGATGCTGTGGCTACCCATAATAGCAGAGGACTGACCTTCATGACCCAGGTCATCCTCCTACTCCAATAACTGTGTATGTCTCCAGAACACAAAAAAGGCCAAAAGCCTTTGTTCAAAGCCCTTTTGCCTCTCTCTGCTTGTTGTGTGCTTAATCCACTTCTACAGTGGCCAGTGAAATAGTGAACAAGTGGCATGAAAAAGGTTTTAAATCCAAGAAAATGCATTAAGCAGAGACCGAATAAGTCACTATATTAATGCCCCAAATGTGTTCTATTTGAAATTTAACTTTTCAATCTTCCATCCCCAACTCCAAAGCACAACAGCACAAAAAGTGATTGGGGAACCAAACTTCCTGGTTTTATGGTTGTCATTACACAGGTCATAAAAACTACTGACACTGGCTCTTTACACCTTCAATACATTAAACATAATTACAACCATGCCCTGACTGAAAAGTAATCTCACTAGTCAGCATGTGATTTTAGGGTTTTGAAGAAAAGCAACTGCTCAGCAGCACACAGAGCTCACTCATCCCAGAGAAGAGCAGAGGGCAGCTGCACAGCCATGTGATTGCATCTCACAGCACAGTTTGTGTACTCCTCTGGCCTGGGCTAAAATTCTTCATTACCATCATTACTACTCCTGGTAGCTACCCGTGGAAACTACAAGACAGTTGCTTGAGCTCTAAAGAAAAGGGGAAGAAAGAAGGTTTTTCAAACAGTTGGAAGGAAAAGTGAGAGACAGCACTCACAGTATAAAGAAAAGCTGAACTCCCTTCAAGAAGTACATTTATAGCAGGCTGTAAGTGGTCTGTTCATTCCTGCTCCATACAGAATTCCCACAGGTACTGAAGGGGGAATGGGACTGAGTCAAACATTCAGACAAAACTGGAGAAATTACTTCCAGTTCTGGGTGCCTTCCATTTTGAGAATCTCAGGTGACACTCCTACAGCGGATACTTAAAAGGGCTGCAAATTCACTGTTTATTTTCTTATCTGGCCAGGCAGTGTGATTCTCAATCTGGCAGCTCCACACACAGTGAGTCTGTTAGATCTGGTCTGGCAAAGTAAAGCAAAGTTCAGAGACCTCAAGCTCCCTTTTCACGGTAGAGGCTGCCTTACTTTACATCTGGTTAACTCAGCTAATTCTCCTTTAACACTATAATGAGCACAGACAAAATTCATCTTAATTACCTTTTAAAAGGCAAATAATTTAGCATCAATCCTCAGAATGAGAAGCTTTATTTGTTTCTGTTTACAAGTTCTGTAAAGCCCAGTTCAAAGTCAGCTCCAAATTCATTGAAAGGCATCCAAATGACATTTCAAAACTAAAGCACAGACAGCCCTTGGTGCAGTCAGCATGCTCAGTGAGAATGGGATAACTCAGCATCTATACAGAATATTTCTAGGTTAAAAAAACCCCAAAAACCATTAATCTTTAAGTCCCTCTTCAAAGTCACATCATCCACCCTTGGAGTTAATGCCACATGAAAGTCTTCTCTTATTTCCTCTTAACATTTCATTCAAACTGCCTAACTGCAGGTGTAAAAGCTCTTCCATTAACACTTAGTTTGGAAAATTGTAGTAATTTACTCTCACCTGAGGTTGTATATAGCAATCTGCTTGTTACCTCTTTGTTACAGTGTGCCACTGTGAATGCATCAGCTGCATGAGGTATTTCTGCTCTCTATCCCATTTTGTGCATTTGCAATTTTATCAGCTTTTGAAGAAGTTGGGCTGGGTCTTAGCAGAGGAGCAGGAAAGAAACTGACTTTCAAGGATTTCCAGTGTGAAAACCTCAGCAACTTTTTATTCATAGAAGTCTGTTCAAGGATGTGGATATTTAAGGTCTTCAAAAGATGTAGTTACAAAACCTCTCTGTTCACTTTTAGGTTCTTGTGGGGTTTTTTCCCACATGGTTCAGTATCTGGACTACAAAGAAGTTAAGAATACTTGTCAAAAATATTCATCAATACTAAGCCTTTTTTGTAAGTACATTGATATTATCATATTAACTTTATCAAACACAACCACATCAAAGGCTTACATTTGCTCATAGCACAAAACTACCTATGTCTCATTTTACTGTGGAACAAAGATGTCAGTACTGTAAGCAGTAGAAACAGTCTCCTTCACCTGTCAGTAAAGGTTAAAGGGGGATCCCCTTGGCATTTGCATCACTTAGGCCATGGCCAGTCAAGAGAGGACACTTTCTGTTCCTCATCCTCATTTTCTGGCTGCAGTTGCTTCAAGACTGAAGCAGCAGGAGGCCCAGAAGCAGCATTCATCACCATGGGACATCTCATCTGCCACAGTGTCTCTAGGGACCACTTTCAGACCCACAGATGAGCAGCACTGGACCCACTCCACTAGAACCTCAGCAACTTCTTTCCACCCTTCTTCTGGACAGATGAGTGTCTCCAACTACACAGATGGGAACTCCTTCTCTCAGCTCTTTAATCCACCAACATTTCCCCATTACTCATTCCTTTGTTCTCTGACAAATGATTGCCTACCAGCTCCTGTAACCGGGTCATAACTTCCCATCTGGCAGAAAAGCAAAGCAGCTTTCCGGCACGAGCGCAGGTAGTGCTGTGGTCTAGTGACTGCCCTGAAAATCAGTCTGCCTGCTTAGCCTCCGTCTCTCCTGTCCTATTGCATCAGAGAAATATTTCTTCCTATTTCTTCCCAGCCTCAAGCAGCATGTCATCCACATGGCACGTCCCTTCAGCAAATAAAATAGGTTTTCCAGTTAAAGGCTGAAAACTAAATTAGAGAAGAACATAAAAATTCACACATACCCAATTAATGATCTTTGGCAAAGTATTGCTTCAACACCATGATGGGGTTTTACAAGATTATTGTTATTGTTCGGCAAAGCTTTTAACTGACTGTTACATTATTCTTAATGAGTAGTAATTAAGGGGGAGCTTGCTACTGAATTTTAATGTGAAAGACATTTTTCTTAACACATTGGTATATTTAATTGGCACACAGCAGTCCGTGTGAATGAATGCACACAGCAATGTACACCTTTCCCACCAGCAACTGCAGTTATCCTGCTGCATATGGCTGTAAATTTCCAGGAAAAAAAAAAAAAAAAGGAGACAAGAAGAACAGGAACGAGACAGTCCCGAGACACAGGGCCCAGCTCTGAGACTAGGCAGTAAGATCCATAGCTTAGTGAGGTCTGCCAAGAACAGGAAAGCAATAACTAATGAATCACAAACAGCTGGGGGTAGGGGGGAGTTTTGGACTGGTTCCTTTCTAACCCCGTCACAACCAAAGCAAAGTCCATGTTGCCAGGCCAGGGGAACAACAGGAGGAGTCTGACACTACTTTGAGGCAGGAGCTCAAACATCCATGGACCTTGGAATGACTTGCAAAATACTTCAGTGCTGCAAACCATATTTACCATACTGAGAAGCACAGTCTTTGAACCCATTCTCACCTTGTCTTACCACAGCCAGTGGTGCCTCTGTGTGAAACAGTGCATCTGCTAGCAGGGATGCCCCCTTCCCCACCCTCTGCCTGTGCTGTATCAGCTCAGCTTGAACTGATCACACCAGGAAACAACAAACACACAAAACTAAAACTTCCCTTGGAGGAGATGACTTTTTGTCTTCCTAAGGAGACCTGAGTATGAAATAGAAGGCACTGACGCCAGGAAGGATCAGTCCTTTCAGAAAGCAGCAGGAGCAGGCAGACCTGGAGGGCTGTCTTCCCCACTTCTGCAGACCTTGCCCTCCACAAGGTAGGTGAGGGTCAGGCTCTACTGTAGAACAGGGGACAGCTGGGCACTGTGCCCTGGGGCAGGACAGCTCACAGGGGGGTGGAGATGCTCCAGGAAAGCTGGCTCAGCAGGGTCAGGGCAGCTGAGGAAGCAAGCACTCCTCCTGTTCACTGTTTGCCATACTTTTTTTTCCCTTTTTCCTCATTGTCCACCTTTTCTCTCCTCCCTACCTCATATTTCAGTGGTTTTTCCTCTTTTATTTTTTCCCTGCCTCACTCTCACTGCCTTATCTCCCCATTTCAGTCCTATTTATTTGCTCCCCTTTTTAAGCATCCACTTGTCCTCTTGTTTCCATTAACCAGAGATGGATGGAGGTCCCAGCCAGACCAGTAACAGCCTCAGCAGTCAGTGGCAGAGAGCTGCAAGTCTGTCCTATGGCCACCACAGCCTGTGTCACCCAAGTCCCCACCAGGCAGTGCACCCAACAGAGCAGCAGGGAAGCAGCTGCTCTCACAGGAATCTGTTACATTTTACTATTTTAACTTTTTGAATGCCTTTGCTTCTCAGCTCCATCACTATAGCCAGGGATCATCCTCACTCACCCCGTTTTCTTTCACAGGGAATTTTTGCTACTCTAGGCAGAGCCCAGGAAAGAGGATCTACCACAAGCAGATTAAGTTGGGATTTCCCTCCCTTTTCAGCAGAGCCTGCTGTCCCTGACCCGTGGCTGGTGATGCTGGCAGACATGTCAGAGACTGTCACCCCTCCAGCACGGCTGCCCTGCAGCTCCTAATCCCTGTCCCTGACAGCACACAAAGCCTCCATCTCTGGCAGCAGCCCCAGTGCTGGGTTAGTTGCATGCACAGACCAGTTTAACACTTACAGTCTCTATGTCAGTAGCTGCAGTGGAGTGTGATGCCTATAAACTATAGAAGACTACCATATTTGGGCCCTCTTGAAGTTCAAAACTGAAATCTCCCTCCATAAATACTCCAAAACTCATTATCAAGATGCAGGTTTGATTTGTGGAAAACTGTTTTTTGCTTATTCCCAGACAGACTAAAATCCTGAAAGATTTGGCTCTGAAAAAGTCTCCCTCTGGGAAACATGACCTTTGGATAGGACAGAACAAAGACTTTTTCAGTTTCCTCCATGTGTACAAGGCATCTTCCCTGCTGGACATCAAAGAAAGCCACCATGATGATAGGAATCTTTACTTTGGCAGAAAATGGCATGTAGCATATAAACAACTAAGATGAGAGCTGGCCTGCTGAGGTTATGTGTGCTGTCTGTGACTCCTGTACATGGCTGTGTGCTGGCTTAATTTTGATTTAGTACCTCTGCCTCATTTGTGTGGATTTATTTAGAAAATTCTATAAAGCAATAAATAACTAAATAGCTAAGGGACCTGAGGATAATTGGACACAGAATGCCTCATATAAACCACATATTCATATTCCTGCTGATTACTATATATGATTTGTTGCTAAACCATAGAGATTCAGCAACTTCTGATTGTATTTAATTTTTCTGACAGTGCCTGTTTTGCTGACCTCTGGGGCTCCCTGCAAGGCCTGTTTTCCCAGATTCCCAGAGGGGTGGACTGAGCTGGCCTGAGTGAGGAGTGTCACATTTACTGCAGGCTGGGAAAAGATGAGGGCTTTGCTTATGGCTGACGTGTGTCAACTTTAAACCTGTAATAAGGGCATTTTCAGAAACACAATTGTCTGGGTGCTTTTTTCTGGAGCTGCCTGCGCTGTGTCACCTGGACAGAGGAGGCACATGAGGAGTGAGATGTTACATAAAACTCATTTATGACAGTGAATCCATGGGGCATTAGGAATTGGCTAATTAGAAAGGAAGAATCTGCATGTACACATGCATCTTGCTAATTGGTGATTATGGGAAAGAAAGGATCAAGGAAATACATGGCAGCTAAACAGGATTTTAACACAATACTAAAAAGACAGAAAGATCTTCCCTCAAGGCCCAATAAGGATAAAAGTGGCAGATCTGGTTGGTAAGAGCAGCCCTGCCACACTGTGCTGCAGCTGCCCTTCCATGAACAGCATGGTTGAGCTCATCTGAAGTTCAGGGCAGAGGATGGACCTCAGCCACCTTGGACCCCAGGAACGGCCAACATCATGGCAAGAGCCCTCAAAAGTAAGCTGATTTCTCTTTTAATTCCCACCAGAGGACAGTGCCCCACTGCACAGATGTGACTTCACATTCACGTGGGATAATTCTTGGGGAGAGTTGGGGATCCATCAAAAGCTCCAGAGAGCCACTGGCACCATGAATTCCTGAGTGGACCACGCCGACACAGTAAAGACAAGGAGAAAATGGATTACATCTCTGCACAAATACCCCAGTCAGGGAGCTTCACTCAGATTTCTCTGAGTCTTCTGACTTCCATGGTGTTTATACACTGACTGTGGCTTTTTCCACGATGCTACCAAGTTCTCTCTCCCTCAGGCACATAATGTCTTTGAAGTGGTGTACAATAAACTGTGTAAAATTGTCCTCCTTTTTCATTTTTCAATCAAGGAGAACAAGAGATCCTTAAAACAAAGTATTAGACCTTGAAAAAAAGAATAGTTTCATGCTACAAAAGGAGACTCTTTAGCATGCAGACCAGCTCCAATAGTCTGTTCCTACACACAAAACCTAAAGCACATTTTAAAAAAGACAAAGCTAACATGCAAAATAATTAAAGCAACAGTAAAATGTAGCACAGGTGAAAGCAGTAGAAACTTTTAAATTGACATCTAAGACTAAGTAGCTGAATTTCCCTCCCCAAGCTGAGTGTTGAAGCATACAGGGCTCATACAGCAATAACAAGAATTGTCCCAAGAGAAGATGCAGAGCTTTGCACCATTCACAACCCACTTGTGCAGTGCTGTGCTGCTCACAGCGTCAGCTGGGACCAGGAGCACACTCACCCCAGGGGCCATCTGTTATCCTCTGCTCAACAACCACTATTAACTCATTGTCACTGTCGTACTTATTAATACATGGCGTTGGCTGTTCTTCCTCCAAAAGAAAGCTGTTCCATAAACATAAGTACTTATTTCCAACCCTCAGGATTCAACACGTGCTTGCTTGCCTATTCCAGAGTCTTCATTTTTAAAATCTCTTCTTGTGATACAGACTTTTAGGAAGAAACAATTTATTCAATAGTTTGCTTCTGGTCTTGAACAGCCCTGATGAATAAAAAGATCAAATTAGTGTTCCCTAAGCTACTTGTCAAAGTGGAGGCAGAAAATTAAAAACATAGCTGTTCTATGACAGCGACTGGATAGAACTGCCTTCATTTTAGTGGCAGAGATTTACTCCTCACCTTCCTCTCCATAACATTATTTACTCATGGTATGTTTTTTTACAGACTGGGACCCTTGCTCATGCAAGCACTTGTGCACAAGCAGCACACTTTATCTCAGTAGGGTTCATTCAGAGATATAAGTCTGCAGAAATCAGGGCTACAGCTGCATTTCTGAATGCTGCTGCAGTATAAAGACTGCAAAAACAGACACAGTGTCAACAAAACCTCCAGGTAGAGCAGCTCCCTGGCTGTTGACTGAACTGTGTATCTCTAAAGGACTGAAAATGATGCAATCGTGGCACTTCCATTACTTTACAGCAGCACTTATAACTGGAATGGCACTGGCAAAACTAGATTTAAGGTAAGCCATGGTCCCCAGCACCCCTTTAAAAAACAAACAAAGACAAATAAACAATTTGAGACAAAATAATAATCTGAGCTGACTTTGCAGTATTTGACATGCTCTCAAAACCATTTTGTGTTTTTAGAAAATACTGCGGATTCTGTACTCTCTGGTGTTTCCAGCGGACACAGCTCTTCCTGTGGTATTAGACCTGGCACTGCCACAAGAACTTTGCCCCTGATTGTCTCAATGAAAACACCACAAAAAGGAACACTTTCCACCACTGACTGAAAAATATAAAATATACATCTGTACAGGGATACATTTATATAATCAGGCATGAAGGAAAATAAGAGAAAAATCTGGGAAATAGATGAGAATGCAATGAACAATTTTACTAAAATCAAATAAAAAGACTACAAGGATTTGGGGAAGGATTTTTGTTTGTTTGTTTGTTTTTGAGAGATTCCAGTCAGGCTCAAAAGCTTTGCTCATTTTTAGCTGGTGGATTTGAGCCAGAGCCTTTCCTTGGCTCTGACTCAACTCTACTCTATAGCTTTGATTCACTGAAATCTCGGCTGCAGCTGAGGGAAGGGAAACAAGTTAGTGCTGCTCCTGCCAGGGGCAAGCAGGAATTGGAGGCAGCAAGTTGCCCACCACTGTCCCTCTCCCTCCAGCATGGCATGGGGTCCCTTGCTCCTGGAACCCACTCAGCTGTCCCCTCCAGACAGAGCTGCTCAGTCATCCAGCCTCACCAGGTCTTTTTTGATGTGTGAAAAGGGAATCAAACCAATTGTATTACAGATTACATTTGGTTCAAAGAGGTTCCAGTAATGCCACACCCGCCTGGGAGCTGGTGAGGATGTCCTGCAGCCACAAGACAGGTACCTTCCATACACTGGCAGGGAGCAGGGTACTTGCACATGTGTCCATACCAGAGCTTGGCTTCTTCCATCAAGTGCAAAACAGTGTTTGGCTGCACCAGGTCCCCGGCACAGCTTGCCAGAATGCCCTAGCCCTCCCCAGGAGGGGCCAGCTCCATGGATCAAAGTTGTGTGTTCAGGTATTTGGCTGTGGCCCTCTCTACCAAGGTTCCCAGCACAACCCCAGCAGGGTGGTGGTGGGCAACCAGCAGAGCTACCCTGGGAGCTGCTCTGAGCCCACTGGCTATCACACACCAACAAGGCTGGAGAGGACAGTGACTGTGCAGCACAGGCAGACAGAAACTGACTATATAAATCTACAGCTTTCATTCAACTGTTTAGTTACTCAAATCACACATTTCCCTCTGTGAGCTCAAAAAAATACATTCTAGAGAAAGAAAACTGTAAAGGGAAGCAGGTCAGGCTTAGACAGACACGTACGCTCCAGGGCACGTGGCAGGGAGGCAAGGAGAGACACACAGCTAATTGCAAATTGCTGCCATTGCCATATTAGTCATGCAACATAAATGCTGTCAAGTAACAAGCTTTATGGGAACAGACTCTGATTTCTCTAACAATGCCAGAAAGTGGCATTGTGGCTAAAGGCCATAAATTAAGCATTGTCAGGGTTGACAGAAATTTGCCAAGATCTGTTGACTAGCAGGGGAAATGGGCTGCATTTAAGACCAGGCTCTTTCTGCAAGCATGGCTGACTGCTGCTTGGGATGCCATGGAGGGGAAAAGGCAGAAGGCAAAGAGACACAGCTCAGTGGCCAAAGCACACACATAGTCTCAGACTGATTCTGCATGCAGAAGCCCTGGAGAACTCTTTCTCCAGGAAAAGTAACCAAAATCTAAAGCTGCTTGGCCAAATACTTTCCTCATTTTGGTGCAAACAGAATCCACAGTATTTACCCACATTTTTCTCTCCATTAAGCAAAACCCTTGACTTCCCCTATGCCCCAGTGCTGCATCAAAAGGGGAAAGGTACAGCTCTGAGCATTAGGCATGTCTTGCTTCCTTCAAAAGAAATAATAGAGAGATTTTTTCAGATTCATTTCTGAGTGCATAAACAGTTGAGCTTGCTCCACTTAGCTGTACTCTGCAGTAATTAGTATCGTGACTCCAAAATGCCAATTTACAGATTCTCACTCAGGAAGTCTTGAAGAAGATGGGAGTCAGATATTTTGCTTTCTGGCATTTATCATCATCCAAAATGAATCTATTCTTAACACAGAGCCATGTGGTAATGGCAAAGAAATACAGACCCTTTTACCCCAAGTGGGTGATTTCATCAGAATTAGTATCTCTGAACCTACAGCAAACTCACTTTTGTGCTGCTATGGGATTCCTGGTTGTGGGACCTTTCCCAGACTCCCCAGCTAGGCTCCTTTCAGTAGTTTTAAGACAGCAGTACCCAGCCATCCCACTCCGGTAGGTGAAAAAGTTCTAGAAGTGTCTGTATTAAACACCAGCCAGTAAAAATAGATTCTAACAAGCAGAAAATGCAACACTGAGATTAGAGAGTTGCAAAATGGTGAGAGAGACCATCACTCCAGAGGGGTAGCTAAGCAACAACTGCTTTGTTTTGTTTTGTAATCTATATGAGGAATAAAAATATCACCAGCCCAGAAAAAATATTCTCTGTTCTGAAGAAGAGCTGGGGCAATGTCAACCAGTCCAGCCGCCTGCAGTGCATGAAAAAGTGTCATCTGTTTTAAACCTGCCATCTCAGAGCTGCTATTGGCAACCTTGCATCTGACTGTTCAATGTGTCAGATAATGACGGAATGGCTTTATTGAAGTTTGTGTCATGATTTTTTTTGAAAACATTGTATTTAAGTTAGGTGTGCTATTCTTGAAAAACCTGATAGTAAGTCTCATAGCTTACACTGCATTTACTAACAGAAAAAAAGCCCTCAGAAGGGACATGCTTTGAGTGGATTAATTAACCTTACGAGCACTACATTAAAACCCTAATAAACCAGGAAGTTCCAAACACCCATAGAAGGAAACACTATCCTTTCCGAAGTCAAATGCACTCTTTAGTTCATTAAAAGCCAAAAATAAGTGAGTTTCCAGCTAAATTCTGCTGGATGAACTCTAAAACTCAGGCTGAGATAGGGTGAGACACCATATACAACAAGGAAATGGAAAGTGCTATATAATGGTTTCAGGCAGTACTGAAAACTTTCACCATTTCAAAGGACAGACTCTTCCCCACCAGCTAGCAAGTCCAAGATAAGGCTCTAGCATCAGAGCAACACTCCTTGCCCCTTAAGCCTCAGGAATGGCCACTCGACCAGCTAGGAGCCACAGCACATCTGCTGCCATGCAGCAGGAAGTTCTCTTACAGAGGAGAAAAACATTGAGAAAAAGGTAACAAAAAAAAGGATGTGCTTAGCCCACTAAACTGAAATTCCTAGATCTTAGATGAACTACACAGTTGATATCAAGGTAGCTTCCTAAGTAAATCTTTACAAGGCTGAGATTTTCTTAGTGAACAAATACAGTGATAATCTTTATGGGTGTTTAAGCACACAAAGACAGAGAGGTGACTTCTTAAAACTTCTTAAAGCATCCAAGAGAATTAATGAGTATTGCTGAAAATCCTAGTTGGTGCTCACATGCATTTCAGGAACCTGTCAAAGCTTGCTCTTTAATCCCTCAATGAATAATCATAGAATGGTTTGGGTTTGAAGGGACCTTAAAGACCATGTAGTTCCAACGTTTGCTTTCAGGCATTTACTAAAATCTTTTTTACTGCTGGACCATTTTGAATATTGTGATGCAATATAAGGATTTCTGAAAACTGAATGAGCTTCTCTCACTTTTTCTACCTTTCATATGGGTGTAACTATCAGTACTAATCGAAGAACTCACCCCAGCATTTATAGGTAGTATTCTCCCTTTGTCATAGAAGCAACCAAATACAATCACAGGTTATTTTAACATTTAGAAACACATTTTGTCCAAATCACAAAGTTGCCCAATCCCTGCTAAGCCCTGTGGTGTCCATGACACGCTTCCTGACACACCAGGACAGGACAGAGATAGAGAACTCTCCAGAGAATGTGCTCTAGGGTCAGGAGGGAAATCTCTTTGAGGAGGAAGATTCTGAACAATCAGCTTCTGAGGAGAGCTCCTGGGGAGGCTGCACAGCCCTCTCCACACCCAAGCCCCTGGTCGTAATGTACAGTGTGTAGTTTGGGTGAAGTAGGATAGAAACTTCTCCTATTTCCAAGGTCCAGGTCTATTCCTTACTGAAGTCACACAGTGATCACTCTGATTGGCACTGGATCCTAAGTAATTTATATCCCAAGTATTTGTAAGTACTTCAGCCTGTTTTTAAGGAGGCAGAGTCTGTGTTTGAGCACCTTAAGAGGTCTTGCCACAATTGTTATTTTCCAGTGAAGACAAACTTCTGCCTCCATGGCAAAGCAGACCATCAAGTCGCTGCTGTTGCTAATGTTCGTTAAACAGAACATAGTGGAAGAAGACAATAAAATAAAATTACAATTTCCATGCGATGGGCCCAAACAAGCAGCCATTGGGGCTATGCCCTTCTCATTCCAACAGATGGAGACAGAGACCTTTGGGTTTAAGCACCATGCCTAAATCTCAATATCTGTGAATTTAGGTATCACCCTAATTTATCCATGCACTCTCACAAAAGCTTTGGATTCTCACTAACTTTCCACCAAAGGAACAACAATAATAAGGGAAAAATCAGTTTGCAGAAATATGTATAGAAATATAATGGAGGCAGAAACTAAAAAACAAAAAAAAAGAAAAAATATATCTTTCTTTTCCTGTCCTATACTACATTACACACAGCCATAGTCCAAAAAGCAGTGTTAGGATGAGAAGTAATAGGCTTGCTTAAGTTGTATTTAACTAACTTAACTAAAAATATTTGTGAGTTCTGGGAAACAATCTCATAGTTGGAGGAAAAAACACAAGTCAAACATTTTCCCTGTTTATTGTACTTTAAAGGTTTGGGTACTCTTTGTGCTTCATAGCTGCTGTTTAAGCAACTGAAGCCAGTGAAGGCTCTGAGGTGCTCAGTGCTTCAGGAGAGCACGTCACACCCCCACAATATTCTGGGTTCCCAAAAATAACCTTGGGAAGTTGTGTCTTTGCATTTCAGCCAACCATGGAAATGCTGCAGTAGGCCCTGTTGACAGTGCTTTCTTATGGACTCCAAGGAGCCTGTCCTTTTCAGCAATGCAGAATTCAGAAGGAACTCTTTGTCTGGGCTATGTAAAGTTACTGAACTCAAGATACCCTTCAAAATATATTTATCTGGTATATTTTTCTTTTTTTTCATATAGCTCCCTCTGCATTTTCTGGGAATAGTAGTGCATGTACTGCCATTTGAACCATGACATCTCCCTCCTTTCTAAAGTCATGTGTGTAAGCATTTTCTGAGATGTTGCAACTGGCTGTTATTGCAACACGCACTTCCCCCACCCCCAGTATTCTCTATTGCTTCCAGGTTGTGACATTCACTAGCAGTTTGTGCTCTTTCCTCCCTCCAAGCTCAAGTGTTTCACCTCAGGAAACGTCCCAGCTCCTCTGGCCAACAGGACAAAGAACACAAGCTGGTTTCTGTACTTGGTTTTAAAGAAACAATCAACAACACTGCCAAGTTTGCAGGCTGACCATTTGCAAATCAATCTAGTACTATACATGCCATGTACTTCTGACCTGTGCAACAACCCATACCATGAAGAACCAAACAACAGAGACGGTTCTCCTTTGATACATGAATTACTCTGCTTTCTGAACCTTTGTTGGATTTCACCTAAAAATGGCAGTGTTGATTAAAATATAGAAAAACTTGTTTTGACTATTTAAGGCAGGAGGACTCTGCTTAAAAATCTTTGCCTTGAAGCTAAAAGCAAAACTTACAGTTGTTTACCATATCAGTTTTACAAACAATTTGCAAAACTAGACAATAAATTCACTCTCTACGTATGTCCTATGTTTCTCCTCTCCAGCAGCTCCAAGCTGTGCACTTTCCTTACTGCTGAAACTCTTTGTTACTGGTTCACCACCTTGACTGTTCAGCTTTTATTTGTCAGGCTTCCCAACCTCGAGACTTTTCACTCCACCCTAAATTGAGGGGCTAAGATCTCTGAATTTCTCCAGTAGTTTCCTGTTACTGCTGCAAACTAAAGAAGCCTCTTCCTCACTTACATTACTGTCAGTACTGTAGATGTTTTTCACACCATCTACATCTTTGCTCCCCTCCGGCTCCTCCCATACCATTGTCCCCACTATTATTTTCTCAGCTTTCTACCTTTCTCTTCAGAGTAGCTTTTCACTTCTCTTCAGCCAGTTTATGCAAGACCTTTTTTTCTCTTTGCTCTTTACTCATTAACCACCAATACTCAGATTATCCCCTAAAGTATTTCTTCATGGCTTGATTTTGTCTCTCCCTACATTAACTTCTAATCTCTTCAACACAAAAATCCCATCCTGAGCATAATTTCAGCATTTCTTCACAGGGAAGAAAAGGTTGGAACAAATAACCACAACGCTGTAGGAGTTTCTTGAAGATAAATATATTGAATCCCACTGGGAGTTCAAGTTTTGCATTAGAACACAGAAGCAGCTCAAAATTAAAAGTAGAAGCTACTCCATAAAGGCTATCATTAATGTAGTCACACAGTGACAGGAAGAAATTGTGTGTATGGGAGATTTTACTTAACTGTAAGCAAATCAGAAATGCACATCTTATATATTTATTAGTCACCATGACTGTACTTTTATTTCTTTGCTCAGGTGGAAATGGCACAGCTCTAGATGAAGCTACAAGACAGCTCCCCTTCCTAAAGTGTTGCCACCCTTGAAAAGGTGATCATATCACAGGGGAAAGAAAGACTATAATTTAATAGCTTCAGTGTAAAAGTAGTCCCTAATTTTTGATCTCTAACACTAATGTATTTTTTTCACTAGGCATTGTTAACTAATTTGATGCTCTTTTTTATGCAGTGACCACAGAAAGCCGAAACAATGGAAAACTACTTGAGCAAGATTCATCAGTCACAAAGAATGATATTTATTCTGGAAGCTCACTCTATTGTCTTTCTTCAGCAACCAGACTATGATTTCATTTGTAAGTCTTCCTTCTTTCTGAAGGCACAGTTGAAAATTGAAGCTGAAGAAGTTAACAAAAGGCAAGCTCTGTGCTTCACTAGGGACCCTTCCAGGTGGTCTAAATCTGCACTTGTTCTAGAGCAGTCGATGGAGTGAGGACAGTTCACCAAGGAAGGTGAATTTTTTTTTTTTTTTTTGCCTTCAAAGACGTATATGGCCTTTTTGTTTTGCATTTTATTTCATTCCAGAAGTAATATTGATTTTGGCAAAACATCCAAAGTATTGTTGTCCCCTCTTAAAACTCATGTAAACTGCTGAAAAGACAGGTCCAACAGGAAAACAGTCAAAGCTGAGACTAAAATATATGACCAACTTCCTGCCAAACAGAACCAACAAAGATGATGCACAGCAATGTTAAATTTGCAAGGTAATAAGCATGACACAGCTGTCTGAAGAACTTGCTGCAATGCATGAATAGGATGTAATGTGACATCTTCAAACACACCTCTAAAAAAATGAATCATAATTGGTTCCAGGGGATCGTTCATGTACAGACTGCAGCAGTATTGAGCTTTTACAAACCCTTTGATTATATTCAGAAAGTAACTCAGGCACTATTTGAGTAAAGCTACAAAATGTGGGATCAGTACGTACTACCAAGGTGTCACACACGCACAATAAAGACTCTGAGAATACACTCGAAAACAACTTTCTAAAAAGGTAACAGAGATCAAAATCAGCACTTCATCTTTTACTCAAGTAAAAGAGAAATAGATAGCGAATTGTATACATTGGGAACACAGATGTCCAAATTTGCCTTTTTTTATAGTCATAAAATACCACACTCTTTGTGCACAGGAGAGACAAGATGGAAACAGCCTCACACATGTCCAGAGGTCAAATGCTGAAAAATGAAAGAGGAACCTCCACCCCTTCACTGCTCATTCAACAGACTGTCAGCCCCTGGCTTCTGGACAAACTTCACAGAGACAGCAAATACAGAGACAGCCTGCCACCATGCTGAAACACATCCTGTGTCCCAGCCAGACAGGCTCTGCTAACATCACACCACAGGCTCAAAGCACCAGGAGGAGGTGAGGGCAGCCCTGGGCAGAGCCTGACTGTCCTGGCCCTGCTGCTCCTTCAGCTTCTGAAGTGTTGACTGTCATAAAATAGGTGTCCCACAGGCAGAACAGACCTCAGGTCCAATGTGACACAAGGCCCATGACAATGACTAAGCAAGCATGAAGTGGAGCATTTTTGATTTTCATGGTAAGAAAAGTGAGCACAGAAAAAGTAAGAAAAAGAGTTGACAGGCAGCTGAGGAAGGCAGGGTTCAAGTTCCTGGTCTGCCAGAGAGATTTTGTGTGACCCCGGTGGAGTTGTTTATTCCCTGCACGCTTGAGCAACAGCTCCATGGGTGGTGCAGAGGAGAAAACATTAAAAACCAGGAGGTAACTGGATATAGGAGTACCCAAGAGCTCTAGGACTGGCATATTTATACATACAGAGAACATTCAGAGACAGTAACTCAGAAAGCATAAATGCATTGACAGCAAATGTTAAAAGAAGTATAAACAGAGGAGACTAGGAGGGGACACAAGAACAGTGATGACTTCCCTCAGCTAATTACATGGTCCTGGAACTGAAGAAAACGTCTTTTCTTACAAATCTAACTTAGGGGGGTTTTGTGAGGGAGTACAGCTGCCTGTAAAAACGATGAGCAGAAACACACCTGTGTGCTGTGTCCTGTCTGACCTGGAACAACTGGAAGTAAAATCAGAGTAAATCATGGTCACTCTGCAGCTGCAGCCAGCTTTGTACAGACAGCCAAATGCCATTGCAAAGCCAGAGAGCACGAGTTTAACTCTCCTCCTAGTGGAAACACAGGCTGGCTTGTATAGCCTCTGCCCAGCTAACAAGAAATCCTCATTAATCAGAGAGAATACAACTCTCACCCAAGAGCTCACTAGCATTTCTTGGGACATGTCAGCTGAAAAAGCAATATATAAAAAATATATTGAGTATATTTTACAAATACATACCAAGGGTTTTAATTTTTGACAGGTTTTCTCTTAAGTGAACAAAATATTTAACAATTACTTTTTAAATGTGAGAGAGATTTTGAGTTCAAATACTGCAATTTGCCATACCAAAAGCAAACCATAAATAACTTAAGAATTAAATTCTAATTGAAAAAGGGAACATTTGCCTTTCAAAGTGCACTTCTTTTCATTCCTCATTGATAGTGCAGTTTTAAAAGAAAAATCACAACAGAGAAAAATAGTGCATGACTACTTTTTTGCACCTCACAAAACAGTTACAGGTTTTTCTGTGAAAATGTGTATCATGGTGTTAAAGGAGGGGACATTTTCCCAGTATCTTCATCTTTGTTTTTAAGCCAAAGGAACATGATGTTAAATTCTGTGCAAATATAGCACAAACCACAGTCCTTTGTGCATGTTCTTGAACTGTTTCAAGGAGCCCTAGAGATATCACACATTATCCCATGATTCAAACCTTTAACCTTGAGGGAAAATACACAAAGCAGCTTCAGATTTTTTTCCAACTCAATACAGCATTGAAAGTAACAGCTATTTGATAAACACAATGGAAGGACTTTTAAAGTGAATACATCTCATTTGCCATGTTTATAGTAAATGTCTCAGTAAAGACTGTTTTAAAATGCAAAACATAATTAACTACTCCAGTATTTTTACTGTACTGATTTATCTGCTTTAAGAGAAATCCAAGCATGTCTCCAGTTTGTGGAATGCAACATCACTCGTTTACTAAAAAGGTGTTGATCATTTTTAAAACTAAATAAACTTGGGTGTAATCATCTTCACCTATATGTAAGTAATATTTTAAACAAAATACATTTGTCCCAAGTACCTAAAATGATTCTAAGGGCTAATAGAGTGGAAAAGCTCCTACAGCCTGAAGAGGGGGGCACACACTCTGGGCTCATGCAGCTTGTACTGGTATGGATTTAAATTAGTAGCAAACCTTCCATAACTCACAACCACTTACTAATGTTTGTTTGTATTTAGCAAAATACCTGATATAGCAACAAAGTTTTCAGGGTAAAGCTATACTGAAAATAGCTGCAAGTAGAATACTGAAGTATTTCTAGTCATGGTGCCTCACTTCCTTATAAACATGAGTCTTTAAAATTGAAAAAAGTCCCGTAATATTATACTGCTTTTAAATTCACTTCTATTGCTTAGGAAATATATCTGATTTTTCAGGAACGTTAAGGAACTTAAATACATTAATTTTCATTTCATCTTCACTCAGACCAGAAACGGCAAAATAGCAAATTCCCTTTTCCTGCCTTATTCTGCAAATTACCTTCCAAAAGAAGTACAGAAGTTATGGTAAAGTCACAACCATCATACATTTGAAAAAATAAAAAACAGTGACAGTCTGAAATAATCATTGCCATCATATTTCTAAAGAACTGTGAATTCTACTGGGTTACTGACATAGACCCCTTTGTAAAATATTTTTAGATATCTGTTATGTAAATTTTGAAAATCAACCTAAAGTTTTAAGCTTTTTTTTTTTCCTTTGGCATGAGATATGGGAGCCAAGATGCTGTAGCATGAACAGTTACTTTTAAGAAACTCTTCCTTCTGCATCATTTTTTCACTATGCCAAATAAACATCTGTGATCCACATGAAGAGAAGCTGGTGGTCTCAAAGAAAAAAACCAAAAAAGGCTTCTATGAGTCCAAAGTCTGTCATTGCCAGCATAAAATCAGTGTCTTCTGAGGCCCCAGTGCACAAATCACACACTCCATCCACACTGACCCATGCCCAGGCTGGGATAGGGGCAAATGCATTTGTTTTGTTGTAAATCTTCACCAGGTAAGAGATTCCCCTGCACAAGATACAGACCCTCCACTGCCAAGGAAGGATGGCTGCCTACAGAATTGTTGAAACAACCAATGCCCCACACCAGTGACATTCCAGCAAAACAAGGAAACTGCCAACCCGTGTGTCAGAGCTGTGTCCTGGGGGCACACCTGTAACAGCACAGTGTAACAACTCGGGCTCAACAGGACCAGGGAAGAAGGCTGCATAAATACATTACATTTTAGAGCAAGCCAGACATTGCAGAACCACTACTGTATTTATTTCCTCCTAGAAGCATTAATAATTTACCATCTTTTTTAAAAAAGCAGCGCTGGAGCTGCATCACTGCATTCTGAGCAAATTCTAGGTATTCATACAGTTGTTTGTTTTCCTTTATCTCTCAGTTCAGTCCTGCGTTTCAGCCCCACTGGCCTTTTGTAAATCCCTGAAGATAGCTAAATGGAATGAAACCCAAGGTTTTATTAAGCTACAAAAGAAAATAAATTATGCTTAAGCTCATGTGAATATTTAGAATTTTTTCCAAACACGAGGATAAATGTGCAGGACTTGTGATGAGATACAGGAAAAAACAATTCCATTAAAGGGCCACTTATGCCCAGAGAGAACATTCAGAAAGCTGATGGGAAAAAAAATGAAGCAGATGACAATGTCAGGGCCTTAACTACCCACTTGCCTGTCCACCAGGGACAAGACAGAGCTTTCCTGGGAAGTGCTTGCACCTTTTGCTCTCAGTTCCAGGCTGTGTCCTTCTGGGTTTTCAGCTGATACAAGCCTCAGGCACAAGTGGCAGCCAGGTGCAGAGCTGGCTCCTCGGGGCCCACGGGAGCCTCCCTGCGCAGGGCTCCGTGCTGTCACACCTCGGGTGGCACTTGGGCAGGCTGCAGAATCACCCTCACCATGCTCCTCCTGCTCCCTGGACAGATTCTTTGCAGCAGGACAGGCACCTGCCCAGAGCTGGGGATGGAGCTGGCAGTGAGAGGAAGCAGCGAGGCAGGCTGCAGGAGCCAGACAACGCTGCTTTCTGCCCCAGTGCAGCCCAGGAAAATGGAAGAAAATCGGGGTGGGGAGGGAGAGCTTAAAACATTTTATAGTCCAGGAATGTTTTCTTAAAAAGTGCTGCTAGAAGAATAGAGCCATCAGCCTAGCAGTTACCTGTAGAACCTTCTGACATGATCTGACTACCAAAGACACTGCAGGTTCTTCCTGCACATCACCAGGCCCCCTTTTCCCTTCATCCTGGGAGACACTAATGCACTTCTTGTGATTAAAAGCCAGGAGAGCTGGTATGTGGCTTTACAGTCCTGATGTTTCTTCTCCACTGCTTTACCAGGAATCCCGACCTTCATGAGAAAATGGAAAGCTCCCATTGGGCTCTGCTGGGGACAGAACCAGACTCTTTCAGCCTGGCAGGCGAAGCAGCCAGAGGAAATGTGTGCACCTCACTGCTCCCTCCCCACTGACTGTGGGCACAAGAGGCTGTTTGCAAGGCTGGGAACACAGCATAAAGCTTCTCTAGTGCAGACAGTGATTAAAAGTCTCAGCTGTGGAAGAGAGATTCTTCCAAACAAATCCTTTCCTGTTGTGAGATATTTATTTTTTTTAGCAGACATCACAACTCTCTCATTTGCAAATGCATGTACAAGTCTCCAGAGGGAAGTTTGAACTTATCCTTAAATTACTGAAAGTTTATTATTATTATTTTCTCATGGAAAAAGTCACGGATGTCTTGTAATCCCTCATGTTCCCATCTTTTATAATTAAATGCATATTGACCCAGAGAAAAACTTGGGAGCCCATTAGAATAGGAGGTGAAAGACAATTCTGAAACAATTTACAAGATGTTCTTTCCTTCCAGACTTCAATGTTATGACTCACAACTGGGTGCTGAAAGTCCCACACGAGCAGCCAGGAATCTATACATTCAGTTTATGAAGTTTCTAGAGCAGCAATGGGCTTTTTCTGTGTTTTACAAAGTGATGCAAAATACTTTGTGTCAACAGAGCTAATCTTCCCAGTATCTTGGTATGTGCTGCTCAGTCTGGGGTACAGACTCTAACAGCACACATTTGTATTTCAGCATCAGAATATCTATATATTTCTAGGGGATTGAAAGAGAAATGGTAGAGGTTGGAAGGCAAGTGGTGTGCCAAAAAGCTTAGTCTCTTCTGTAAAATGTCTTAATGTGTTTTCTTAGGGCCTCATCCAACGCCTGTTGAAACTAATGGGAATCCCTCCAGGCCTGGGCTTTAGCCTCCACACTGATGTACACATCTTTATCACTTACTGCAATTACATTCTTGTCACATCTGTGGGCAAAATGGCTGTGAGATGCTCTGATACATAAAATACATCTGTGAGAATTCTGCCGTAGGAGGTTGCTTTCCTGGCTTCTACATGCTGATGTTCAGTGCCTTGGTTAAGAAAGCAAAGAAAATTCTTGCTTTCTGTCTCTTAAAAAGGCTTGAGGGAGAAACTATAAAACAGTGAGTAACAGGACTACAGCTGATCACCAAACATGCTCAAGCCAACGACGTTCTGTGCCTGGATGGCAAATAATTTTGCTCACTTTACCATGACTACCACAAAAATAGAGTCACGTTTGTACTGTGACAGCTGCACTGGTGTCCTGTACCTATTGCACTGCCGTGGAATGTCAGGGCTGGACACACACTGCCCTGCAGAGGAGGTGCCCCCTGCCCAAATGTGTGTGGGGTGGATGGCAGCAGGTATCACAAGTCCAGATCCTTACAGAAAACAGGCAAAACCACCCAAGAATGCAGGCTGTTCTACTTCAGTGTTCAAGGAACAACCTCCTCTTGGGGCAATCCACCAACCAGAACATGATGCTAAGAAAGATTATCTCATCCTGTACACTGATTTAACAAAAAATTCATGATAGACTCATGTGAGTTGGGTGTTTTGGATCTCAGTTGGTACAGCCTGTGGAAAAGCTCAGTATGGAGCTACCACTGACCAGGTTCCAGTGAGCTCCAGCAGTGCCATGGCAAACATTCCTGCGTCTGGCTTGGGTTTGCTGTGCTTAAAGAAGCCTAAGCAGAGGCTCAGAATCAGCATCAGAGATTATGGGTACTATGTAGGTGAGATCTTATCTTAGTGATACAACATCTTATGGATGTGGAAAATATGTAAATATATCAAGTTACAAGTGCACACAAAAGCATTTCACAATTGCACTAGATATTTAGACAGTTGATCCCTCATACAAAAAATGCAAGTGATACAAGCTCTTAAAACTGCATGAAACAAGACTCTGCTTTTTTGCCAAATTAGCTGGTAAACTAACACAACAAGCTTTATCATGTTCTTATTAGCCCACCTGTCTTTGCCCCTTTAATGTCAGGCTTTAAAGAGGAAATGAGTACTTAACTGATACTGTCTCTTCAAAGGAAATACTTGCTTCAGTTACCTTGCGTTTTTAATGAGATTGTTTAGTCACAGCTTGGCATCAGTTCATAGTATGCACCATATCAAAGCTTTCAGGTTTTCAAAGCACAAAAACACATCAAGTAGTTTGAGCCAGCAAAAGTGAAATTCTTCCTGGTTGGCATAAAATCATGGAGATGTTTAACTCCCGTCCTTGGTCAGTGCAGAGACAGAATTAACAGGAGAAGGTTATTTCTTTAATAGCAATCTCTGACATTTTCTGGGACTTGTTTACAGAAAATTCTCTGCAATTCAGATTCAGCTGAGGAATCACCCAACCAACTGCAATTTGCTCACGTTTAGGATGAGGATAGGAGCTGCTGAAGTGGCCTCAGCACACCAAGGAGCCTTAATTTACTACTATGTCACGCTAGTGAAAACTTAATAATAATGCACCCCTGAGGCTGGGTGGCCTCTTTTGTTGAAGGGGACCATAAAAGACACTGCATTTATATTTGTTCTTTGTTTTCTTATAGGCCCCAAATCAAACATTTTACTTTGTATGGCTCTGACTCAGCACACAGTACATGCATCTTTGACAAGCGGGGCATCTTTTGTACACAAAGACAAAAGTCCTGAGAACATTTACTGACTTAAACCAAAACTACAGCTCCAACCACCATCTCAAACCTTCTCACAGTGTGCATGTACACAGGTGACCTGCAGTTAAACATGAAGTCTTGCACTCAAATTTAAAAAAAGAAAAAAGAAACCACTCATTAATATTTTACATCAATACCCATGTTCAAAACATGGTATTTTCTTCTAAGTTTTGCCCCTTCAGTAAATACCAGAATGGTTTTATAAGGCAAATTATAGAAAGCACTGAGAGCTTTACAGAATGACAAAAGCACCCCCTGCCTCTACACTTTGCCATTCAAAGAACAAAAGCTACAGCAGCAGCTGAAGAAGGGATCCTCCCTAGTAAGAAACATTTTCAATTTTTTACCTAACTTTTGTATACAGTTTCTGTAGCAAACACACATGTCCAAGAGCCACCCCCTGCCTTATTTCCTCTGGAGCAATACTTACAAATGTTCTTCCTCCACTGATTGAATGGGTTCGTTCATCTGAATGAGGTGTGGAGCAAGCAATATTTATGAGGGAGCTGCTAAAGGAGCTTTCAAAGACAAAATGAGTGTACAGGTAGAAAAGCAAACAAGACTCCCTTAGACACAGCAGCCACTGCAGACCTGGGCTGTTTCTGAGAAGTTTCATTTTGTTCACTGCCTCAAGTGCTGGGAAAAAATGTACCCTGACATCGTCCTTCCCCCAGAGGGAAGACAATATACTCAGCAACTGATGTGTTGCTGAAAGGGTGAATGAATAGAAAATAAATAAACTATTTGCATACAAATACATAAGTGCCTAAAAGAACAGTTATGTCTCAATATCCTATGTAGCAAACAAAGTGCTAAAGGATGTCAGAACTGCTAACAAAAGAGGTTTCTCAATAAAAAAACCACCAGTTTCAAGGTACTAGAGTATATTACTTATAGCAAACAGATTTTTTTTTTAATTTAATTTTTTTAATAATAGGAAATCCTGGAAATTTAGACCGATGAGGTCCTGCAGTTATACCCAGCTCAGAGGCTGAAATTGTAGAATCAAAATAGCATCAGGCCTGGGAAAAGATGATATAAAAAACAAGGAAATGTTCTGCATTTCCTTCACTCATGGTCCCACTTAAGTTCTTTGAGCAGTAGATGAATGTATAAAAAACCAACCAAACAAAAAACCCAACAAATTCTGGATACTGTAGTTGTGACTTTGAAGCTCGAAGAACACAAACAAAGGAGATGCACTAGAAAGTAACCATGGGCTAACTGATGATACAACCACAGATGAAAAGGGAAGAAACAAAACCAGAGGATTAAATGCACAATTCTCACCATGTAAACAAGAATGTGCTGCATATCATTTTGCACCAGTATTTGTTTTCAACTCCTCATTTACCAGTGACCCCATCAACACCAGCCTGGCTCTAGGGGAAGGTGCACTTTGCCTTCACCAGCCCACAGAGCAGTTCCTCTTCTTCCCTCTGCCCACACTGACCAGGCTGTGGGCAGATGAGTGCAGTGGCCTGCAGGTATGGTGCAGTATGGCCATTCCCATGCACATCAAGACACTTTCAGTAGCCTCTCACAAATGCATTAGCTGTTAGCCCCTAAAGCTCCTTCAATTTGTTTAATGGTGTGTGACAGAAAAACCTAGGAAAACAGCAGAGAAATTCACATTAAATAATACAGAACTTGACCTGCAGGTGGGAAAGGCTCAGCCATGTGGCTGTGTCTTAATCAGTGGAAACTGGATTCCAAACTCCTGCCTGTTGTGTTGCCTTTTCTAATTGATCTTTCAAGGCTGAACTGAATAAAGTCTTATGCTAAAATGCAAAGGCAAATAGCTTTGGGGCTTAATTTAACATGTATTTTTATAACTGATGAAGCTAAAAGTAATAATGTGTAGCAGATGTGGCAGTGTGTTCCCCTCTGTCCCCCCACTTCAGCAATAAGCATCAGAGAGTGTCCTGATGGCTGCATCCACCCTAGGTTGGACTTCTGGGAAATGAATGGCAACTCAGTAGCAATAGGCTGTCTGGAGCAGCAACCCAGACATTTTGCTAGTATGTAAATATGACTTTAATTCAGTTATCTCACTCTATAAACATTGGCCAGCCCAGGGCCCATTGGGCTCTCCTGCTTGGTGGCGGCTGCATGCCAGGCTCTCCCCTTGAGCAGGGACGTCACCCAGGGTTACTCCTCCAGGCTGAGATTCCTTCCTGAAACAGATCTTCAGTGAGTGGCCAAGAGCCTGCTAAGCTTCACTAACATTATATCTGAGATGAGTTGTGCACACATAATCCTTGAGACATAAACCATTGACAAAGTCTATGCCTAAAACTGGATCCAGCTGCACCTGGACTCCTCTGCATAGGAGGAATCTGAACCTCACGACTCAATGGGAGGGTCTCCCTGACACATCTGATTTATGCTGTTCTCTTTGCACTAAATAATCAAGTGTACCTTGTTAAACCACTGTCACATTTACCATTGAACTTTGCTGACTCACTGTATCAATAAAAGATACTGCTCCTCTTGCAATTGAAGTGCCTCACTCCATCTGGGACAGCACACAACCCCAAAGGTCTTAGAGAAAAATAAAATGTAAACACAAGAGATACAGAAAATGTTTTGCACTGATTTTAAAATGTAGGCTGAAATTTCTAATCCGTTTAGTGGTAATTTAGGCAGCATTGTTAACTTCCAAAACCAGCTTTTAGAAACACTAGTGTGTGTGTGTAGCCTCAGGAGGATCTCAGCCTTATGTGCTGCAAAGAACTGAAAAAACTCCTTCAGGCAAACAGAAGTATTTCATTTCCAGGCTGATGCCAAAGAAATTCTAGAATATATGTCCATAGAAGAGGAGTTAAGATCTCCCAGGGAAGCCAATCAATACTACTGTCTTACTTACTGTACTTACTTACTATTCATTACTGCTGCATTATTCCTTCTGTGGTAGAGCCCAAGGACCCCAGCCCTATGCCAGAGCTCATTCTGCTCGGGGCTGTGCAAACACATAAGCAAAAGTCTTTAGCCCGAGCAGTTCAGGTAGTAAAATCACTCAGCCAGAGACAGCACTGTATGATCTTCCTCAACCAGAAACTCACCTTTTAACTCACTCTAACAGTGCTGCCCATGGGACAAACTAAAATAAGTGACTTGTGGATTGCAGTCTGGGGAAAGAGAAAATTAAAGCCTTGCCAAGTCACCCAAACCCAAATGTCTGTACACCTGTAAGCACAAGAGAAGTACCACCTCAAAAAGCACTTCCATTGACCAGCTCCTGCAAAATCCCATTCTCTGTCTGTCCCTGGGCTGCTCTCTTTTTTGAAACACAGCTAAATTAGCAGCAAGTGGCATGATAAAGGGCAGGAGACAGTAGGCATTAGTCAGGCCTCTAATTCTTGGTGACACTCATAATGATACATCAGATGGTTATAATTCTTTTTAAGGCTCTGTTCACATTAAATCATTCAGCAATCTCATTTTTGCAGTGCTGCTGCATTTCTGGTAACACACTCGTGAGCACACTAAATCCTCTTCAATCCTCCCCCCATCAGACCACAGCACACTACTAAATACATTTATTTGAACTTTTTTGAAAATACTTTTCTTACCAGATAACTCATCTCTTCAGCTTGAAAACTTGTTTTCGTCCCTCAATGACATTTTTATCTCTACATTGAAGAGTTTATTCTACCAGTTTGCTACGCAAGCAGATTTAGAACTAAAATGAAATAAAAAAGCAGCCACCTTTCCTAAAGTTTTGATCTGTTTTAAAATGTATCTCCATAGCTGCCAGCCCACAAAAAGGAAAAAAGGTTACCCATGGCACGTATTCAGAAAAAGTGTGTGCACTCTGCAGTATTCAAAGGAGACAGAGCTTGAGGTCTCCCCCCAGTCAAAGCTGAGACAGAAATTCAGATTTTTTTCCTTCAGCAACTTCCAAATCCTTGGTTTGTTATTTCTCATGTGGGGTGTACTGCTCATTCCACACACTCCAGTCTTCTCCCTACTCTCTATCTACTTCCTGTAGCATTTCTGTTCATTTTCTCCAGCCTCACTTTCCAGTTTTCATTTTCCTTTCCCATAGATTCCTTCTCATCTTTCAGAATACTCCTGTCTATTTGGGTTTCTTTCCTTTTTTATAACCAGGAGAGTCCTTCCTTCACTGCTCCTGCCCACATTAGGAACTTTACCTGGTCAACCTGGCACAGGAGCCCTGGGAGATCCAAGCATCTTCCAAGGGGAAGAGGTGGCAGTGTTTTGGTGACTGCTCTGCTGACAGAGCTTGAGTGTGTCACTCCAGACATGAGCTAACAGTGCTTGAATTGGCTTCCCATTTTCACAGCAGGCCACTTTCCCTTTGCACTGGTAGGCCTCCTGCAAAGCTGAAAACTGCATCTTTTAGGGTTGTATAGACTGAAAAACCTCAAATATTTTCTGTGGGATAGAGCCCTAACTAAGGGCTCTATTCACCAGAAATATGATGCCATGGACTTCCACAACCCAGCATGTAGGCAGACTGCACTTGATAAATGTGTGTTTATCATAGCTGCAGAACTCAGCTCTGCTTTTCCAACCTCCTTTTCCCTTAAGATTAGGAAGATAAAGGTCACAATTTAAAAATACAGGCCTTTAAAGCTATTTTTAAGTGCTAGCAGCTAAACTCTTTGTGTGAAAATATCCCATCCTTTTCTATTAAATTAGGCTGCACTAAATCAACATATTTTTAAAGGACTGGTATATTACTGACAAGGGCTTAAGAACTATTTAGTTATAGTGATACACAGAGGGTAAAAGAAAACCTCTACTACTGAAAAAGGAAGCCCCAAAATTCTGAACTGGAAATTCCAATATGGGTATGCATTCAGATCATATTCCAACCAAAATTCCTGTGCTAATTAGGGATTGATTTTTACAAGGCTTCAAATCCTCTGTGCCTCAGGGCTAGGTTACAGAACTACCAGTTTTCTCTCTCTTACTCTTTAGACAAAGATTCATTTTCTGCTCAAATCAATACAAACAATCTGTTGTGCTCCAGCCAGCTCTACACCTTTCAAATACACACTCATATTCCATTTTAAGGATACCCAAAAGTCCTCACCAGCACTTTTTTCATTTCAGCAAAGGCAGCACTTTGGAGTGTAACAGAGCAGAGGCAAAGCCATCCTCACCCTTGGGGGATGGAGCAGTATTTTATGTTCCCCACTCTGTACCTAACAGGAGGATTTGGCTTAATTTCACCATCTATGCTGCCCCTTTTACTAACATAAGGTGTGTTTCTTCTCAAGATGTAAAATGTGCTCAAAGATCTCCTTATTCTTTACTTAATCCAAAATCTCAAAGAGCCAAAATGCTACCATTAGGCAAGAGGTGAATTTTTAGTTTCCTAAGGGAATATTTGCACAGTTAAAATGCCATCCTAATCTGCTATCACTCCTTGTTCCACTGGATCTCTCCTGACTTTGCAGGCAAGGAATACAAGGCCAGTAACTCTATTCTCCTGACTGCCTTGCAAAGAGCAGCTGAGAAGAAAGACATTTTACATATTCATGATTAAAAGATAACTGATAACCAGGATCCAGATGTTGGTCTCTGCTGGCCAGCGCACAGTGCAATTATTATTGCATTTATAGAAAGAGATGTTGTCCTGCCTTTTCCAGCCAACCAAAAGGTCTTCCACAAAATGCTCAAATACTCTGAAGAGAGGCATTCAAAACAAGGAATGAAGAGGGAACTAATCATATTTGCTCCACAATTATCGCATTATAAAAATTTAACATGGCCTCAGCCCTAGAGCATCACCCAGTCCCACAAACTCCGGGTTCACCGTGTCAGGGTGAGCTGGGATTTCCCTCTGCAGCTCAGCACTGGCTCCCACACGGGTGCCTGTGGACAGCACTGCAGCACCCAAGTGGAAAGCAAGCAAAATGTGGGCTAGAAGAGAGGTGAGAGCAGGCCCCTCACACCCACAGCCCAGGGCGGCTTCCAGCGAGGTCAGTGGGAACAGGCACCAATTGTTTAAGCCAAATGAAGTCCAGTAGTGTTATTAAGGCTCTTCTCTCTCTGAGCTTGGCCTTGGAAAAACTTCTGAATTTGTTTAAAGAACTGAATAGTACTCTAATTCCCTGCGTTCCTGACAAAGAGCAGGGTAGCCTAAGCACAGGCTCTCTTTTGGGGTTTTTTGGTTGGTGAGACTCTGGGCTGGAGGAAAGGGAGGGAATAAAAGTAATTAAGACTGAAAGGCAGAAAGTTTTCAAAACAGTGACTGTATAAAAATTATAGTAACCAGGCTGAAGAATGGTCCACACCTTTAACAAATGTATTACAACAATTTTAACTGTTTGACATCTGGCTATCTGGCTATAATATTTAAATGATTTATCTTAATAAATGGTCAGCTTATTAAGTCCAGTCAGAAATTGTACCAATAAGTAATACATTTTGGCTAAAAGCAACCACAATTCCATAAAGGAAAAACAAGTGAGAGAGGTTAGAAATACTTGAAAAATTCTGACAATCACTAAGAAAGAAAGCCAGTGAAGTGTATAACTTTACACCATATACTCAGACTCTGCACTCTAATACATTATTAATCTTATTTTTCAGCTGTGGACAGGAAAATATATAAACTGTCAATCCATTATATACAGCTTTTTCCCTTGGGTATTTCTAAACAATGGGAAAACAGAACTCACTGAACTTTGAAAATAACTTTTTGTGTAGCAACATTTCAGTTTACCTTAAAAATACGCTGTTTGCAGCCACAGAATCACTATGTTTGTAGTGGTGATTTGTTTACTTACTATCATAAAAAGTAATAAATATGAAGTGTTGTGGTTCCTATTAACATCACAGTTTTATAATTATATTGTGCATGCCATTTCAAGCATTAGTGGAACTTGACACAAATGTGATATTTTTTCCAATTCTCTTGCATTTTCTCCTTTCTCTGTCAACAGTTTCTTATTTCCTAAAATGTACAATATGCATCAATTTCTGCTTTGATTAAATACTCTGATTTTAATTTTTTCCTCCTATTATAAACACAGCTTGTTCCCACATAACATCAACATCATTTATATGACAGAAAAATATTTACAGTCAGATCATTCAAACAAAACCCCAAGATTAATACAGAGAGCTACACATCAAGTTGTTCTTCCTTAAAGTGTTTTTTTTCCATAAAGCCTCAAATGAATTTGAATCCTTAAGAACAGCATAGATCCACCAAACTTCAGATAATTATCAAGATTTTGGTCCCAAGCTATCACAGATTTTAACAGAGAACATTTCCAGGAGTTTTGCATGGCCCAAATTCATATTTTTATGCACTTCTTTTAGAAACAATGGCACTGTCTTGGCTGAAGATTTTGCACACAACCAAACAGAAACACACACTACCCCTGAGGCAGACCCCAGACAAATTAAAGTCAGTGCTTGAAATCTGATGAAATAACAATAAAACTAAATAAAAACCCCAGAGCTTACTAGTGTACTGTGTCAGGAAACATTTACAGCAGCAACTCTACACACCCCACCACAAAATAAATTCCTACCCAATTACATTTGCTTTGGCCTCTGTTAATTTAATGCAATTTCTGTTGGATCTTGGTGGTTTCAGCTTTGTCAGCTCTGTCAGGCTTTCACAGCAGGGCAGGACACCAGGTTGATGTGGATGAGCTGCACAGGAGCAGCTCAGGGCAAACACTGGCTGCCCACCCATGGTCACTTCCACTGTCCCACTGTGCTTCCCACATGCACAGCAGGAGCAAAACTCTCTTAGAGCAGAGAAAACCCTCAGCCAAGTATGTGTGATACAGAAAGACTGCAGGAAAAAAAAGTAAGGATTTTACCCTTCTGTTGTTTAAATTAAAAAAAAAAAAAAATTAAAGAAAAGGAATAAAGAAACATAAAAGGGCAAAAGTCATTACCTACATCACAGTTCTCTAACGGGGCAGAAGCTTCTGGTACTGCAAAAATATCTCAGAAACTATAGTTTAAGAAATAAAGCTCATGCATTAACTCATTTCCTAAAGGCAGTATTTTCTGAGTATCTCCCTTCCTCCCCTTTTACTAACATGGCATTATATAACTACTTTATTACTGGTCTTATTTAAGACTTAGAAAGTGGAGCTCTGGAAGGCAATGTAGTCACCATTAGCTAATTTAATGGTAAACTCTTCCAAGAATTGTAATTGAATTTCAGCTATTTTCCAAATTTGCTGCTTTGTTATTGTCTGTATTTGAAGAAATAAAATTTTACAAATTATTTTTTAAAATATTCATATGAATGATTATGCAATATCCCTTTATTTTAAAATATTGATTTTTTAAATTTTATTTTTTAACTCAAAAAACTCATCCAGATACCCAAACCATTTTATTTTAATGTTGAATTGCGAAATAGTCCTAAGGTCTCTACAATAAACAGAATAGTTCAAAACATCAGAAGGGAAAATTTAATCATTTAAAAATAGATGCCATAAGTAGCACTTCTATTAAAAATTACAGCTCGGTTGTCTATACAAGATTTCTAAAAGAACATCACAAACTACTATAAATCTCAGAGTTCTGTATATGAAGAAGTTATATTGCCAGTCTCAAAAACGCTCTGTTTAAAAGAGGAAAATAAATAGTCTATGATTTTCTTACAAAGAACCAGCAAGTCTTACATTACATACACAACTGGGTAGCTGCAATGTTTATAGAAAGACAATCATTTAAACCTCCACTGAAAGTCCTTAAATCTTTCCTGCTGACAGCTCAGAAGACAGGAGGAAAAGGCTTTTGCCAGAATCTGCTGTTTTAAGAAAGCAAGACATTCCATTTTTGGTGAAACACTGCCTGAGTTTGTGTAGAAATATTTATGATTATCAACAGAAAATATGCAACAAAAGGTGGAGATGATTATATAAACAGAAAATTAATTCAGAAATGGTCTTCTCAGCCAGGTAGCACTAGCTTCTGTTTCTGATTTCATACTCCCTAAAGAAACATTCAATCTCCTAAAGAAAAAACAACACTGGGCTTAAGGATATACCACAAACTGAAAAATGAAAAGAAGTAGTTGCCCAGGATTCTACTAAACTGCAAAAAATACAAGAATTTGTACTCTCCCGAGGATTTCACCTCTTTTTATCTTTAACTGTATGTTTTTCTGCACAGAGTAGGATCACCTATCAGCTTCTCATCTTTGCTGCACAGACAGCTCCTCTTTCCCAGGAGTAGCTCCTGTTTTACTTAAACACGTAAGGAGCAGCTTTGTTCCAATTCCAGCCTGGCACTGCCCGGTGCCCATCGCCTCCTTTGTGCCCCGGAGCACTTCACCCACTGCAGACACTGCGCTGAGCAGCTCAGCTGCTCCGGCACCTGCGCAGGTGTGCTCCGGGAGGGAGGGAGGGAGGTACCTGCGGGGTGGGGATGCTCAGGGAGGGACGGAGGGAGGGAGGGAGGNCTGCTCCGGCACCTGCGCAGGTGTGCTCCGGGAGGGAGGGAGGGAGGTACCTGCGGGGTGGGGATGCTCAGGGAGGGAGGGAGGGAGGTACCTGCGGGGTGTGACCCCGCACTCAGGGTCACCCGTGGCAGCCATAGCACAGTGGTGGCTCTGTCGGTGGGTGACACAGGGGAGCTCACACCCAGCTCAGAGTGCCCAGGTTCTGCCTCACCCCACAGCCCCTCTCCTTCCTCCTCCTCCCTGACCCGCTCCTGCTCTCTGCTTTCTGAAGGTTATCTGAATGCAGGGATCATCATCTAGAGACTTCCCCCCCCCCACCAAATAATCAGTGTTTTTAAACTGCAGATTATCTGTACTGCAGCTTATGTGCATGAAAACTGGCATGCTGTTGTTTAAAATCCCCTTTTCAATAAGATGCATTAGCAAACAAATGTCTATTCATGTAAGGAAATGATGATCTTTCTTATTTTGGACATGAACCTAGTATTTTATCAAATACAGTTTCATTTAAACCTTACTAATGCCAAATGATTGTGGAAAAAAATGGGGGGTTTTTAAGTCTTAGAGATTTACATGCTTATAAAACTATTTTGCTTTAAATCTCAGGCCTGGCATAGAATAAATCTCTATTCTGCTTGGTTAAAAAAGGTATCAGCTTACCAATTCTTCTTCTGGGTACAATAATTTCAAGACAAAATTAGGTTTACTTAATGTAAAGGCTCAAATTACTTTGAAAGAGAAGAAAAGGGACGTATTTCACAGCCTTATGTAATCTTTTTTCCTACAAGTTAACTCTCTTCTTAAATCAGTTTCTTACTAAACAAGGCACCGACATTTTGCGTCTCTGCTTTGTGTACGTAAGAACTTTACCAAACTGGATACAGTTACAAAATGCTGCCTTTTCTTAGCGGCATTTCCTTAAAGCGATATTTTTTCATGGCATGCTCTTGAAGAGCAATCATATAATCTAGAAAATATGCCATATTTGCAAGCTCTTTTGCTCCACTTGCTCCATGGAAAGGAAAAGAGCCCTGTTTTCCACCAGCAGCTGTGGTTTCCATGTCACTGAGGGGCACAGAGCTTGGCTGTGCACCCAACCCGCTGACTCATCAGAACTGGACTTGGCTGCAGAATGCCATTTTTTGTTAGATCCACATGTGATTGACACAGACCAACAATCTTGGGTACAGGGCTCATGCTAATCAGCCACATACACAAACAAGAATACTCAACCCACACAAGTTTATCCAATCTGCATGGCCCAGAAAATAGCTGTTCATATCCAGAATGTTGATTTTTAGGACTACTAAGTATTTCTTCTCTACATTTTTCCCCCCTCACAGTGGCTCAAGAGCCACGTTTATTTCCCTGCCATGAAACACCAAGGAAGTTTTCATTTAACAAACCCATCTTCTTTTAATGCTAGACTGTAGCACCATTTGATCAAGGAGAGTTTGTTCTCCAAAGCAGCTAAGACACCAGCAGCCTTCTTCCACTCAGCTGCAGATGACCCTAATTCTCACAGAAAAGCAGATCTGTGGCATCTCATTAGCAATGTGCAGATGCCTGAAGTTAGCAGAGACTGTACAGCAAATTTTTGAAAATCTGTCTGTTGTTAAATTCCTGAACTTCTCTGTATTTGAACAGCAGTGAAAGCATCAATGTGTCAGCTGAAAGGTTAATGCCTCATCAAAAGGAAGAGCATTTGTCACACCGAGGTGGATCATAAAAAGCAGCACTTTGCTGCTGTTTTATCCAGAAAATGTTATCTCCTAAATCAGGATTCTGTACACGTTTTAATTCAGTAAGTGAAAAAAATTAGGTAATCTTGAATAGTAAAAAGAGATATGTATCACCATGCACATTATAAAGTTTGAGGCTTTTCAATATAGCAAGTTGTGGGAGTCTGCAGAGCTTCTCCAGTATTTTATAATGATTTAGGAAATGGTTAAGAGGTATCCACTCTTGCAGCTACCAAAAATTTTTGAAATAGTGTTCATTTTCCAAAGGAAGGGTATCAGTAAATTGAGTGTCATGAAGGAATAGTTTGCACAGAAGCACTGAAGCAGTCTGAGCCAGAAAGTTTGACTGAACTCTCAGCTTTAGTTAAACTATGCCAGAAATAAATGGGAATAAACAAACAGATTAGGCAAAGAAGGCAGAAGAAAGTAATAAGAGTCATTAACGTAATCTTCACTTGAGGAATGGGGCAAATGTAAACTGAAGGGGGCTCTGTGTGTAACAGAGACTATAAAAGGAAGACTGTTTGGTACTAAAACTGTTTTGTGTAGGCTTTTGAAAAAAAAAATAATACCCAACTAGCCATCCAAAAACTTTACACCTGGCCTGTGAACAGGTTTGGTTCCATGAAGGGAAATAAAGAAACCCCTAAACCTCCCCTCGAGCTTGGAAAGTGGGGCATTTAGAGTTGCTAACTTTGCAGGAAAACTGAACAATGGTAGAAAGATCAGAGCAAACACCATTTTCCCTGCCAGACTCTCAGCCATGGCCTCAGGAACTCAGCCTTTGCCATGGGATAGGAGATTGCTGTGGCAGCACAGTCACCTCCTTTCACAGCTTGAGCCCAGGAACCACAAGGGCCCTGCAGAGGGGGAAACCTCAAACTGGCAGTGTCTAATTTGGTTTTGTTTATGTTTCTATGTTCCCTATTGATCTGCACAGGGCTTAGAATCAACAGCTAAGACCAGCAACCTCCCCAGTACAAACTGCAGAGGCAAAATAATCTCAGAATAATTCTTCCTGCTGCAAATCAAAAGAGACAATCAGATCCAGCAGCTGGCACTGCTGGAAGTGGCTCCAAAGTCCACTCATCACAAGGCTCTGCACAGAGGTCAGTGTGTGTTTCAGTTTGGTGCTGCAGGCTGGGATCTCTGTCCATCACAGCAGAAGGTCTTCTAGAACAGGCAGCATCCATGAAGGTGGTGCAATAACCCCATAAGGAGGTGAAACAGGTTCTCAGTAGAACAAATGTAATAGGGAGGAGAGAGAGCAGAAGAACAACAGTGTTGAGAATAATCCTTTGGGAACAGTTTAACCCCCAAGTGACCAATACCAGAATCTCTAATTAACAGCTACACTGACTTCAAAACAAGACACTGATGTCTACCCTTCAACAAGGACAGGGACTGAATAGCTCGGACATGCCACATGAGAAATATTTGACAGTCACTGAGACATGGCCCACTAGAGAAGCATTCACAAGCTCCTCAGGAGACCGAAGTACACAATATCTGCACAATAAGACATAATGCTGCTCTCACCACATCATCTCATTTTTTCCACATATCTTAGACTCTTAACAGCTTTCTATAAATTCCAATACAGAAGGCACAGCACATCCAGTGGTTAGAAAAGCCCCTTTGTATTTGCTTAAAAGGAAAACAAGTCAGTTAATAAAGGCAAACCAAAATATCCTGCTTGCTGATTTTCCATTAGATACTTGTGGGACTACCCCAGGTCTGTGACCAGGCAGCATGTCCACCAAAAAACACATGACATTTTGGAAGGTCTTTCCTTCCTAAATAAGGATACTGCAGCTTTCAATGCTGTCAGCCTAATTTACAAGACCAAAGGATACAGGTATTAGTTATTCTTTAAAACAGGAGCCCTTCATACACAGGGTACCCTGCCATGTTTCATCTTACAGAGAAATCAGACCAAGAAATCTTTCTAGTGGTACAGATCACACTGCCTTTATGGAGCCCCTGGAAGGCCATATTCCTTCTCCTGTCACTTAGGAAGAAATCCATTCATCACTGAGCAAAACCCAAGCACCAGACAACATGCTTTTCAAGCACATGGTATGTGCATTTCCAGCCAGCAGGTGCCTATGCACCAAGATATGACCATCAGTTAACAGATGAATGCCCAGTATTTGCACGTGAACCAGGGTTCTTCACATTATGGAATAACAGATGGACTTTAGCCCCTCCAAAAAAGAGAGCAGTGAAATAATAGAGCAATTTAACAAGTCCATGGTTTGCTGCCTGTGGGTATCCAAGACCCATGAAAGCATGGACGGACACATGATGCTGCAGCCTTGCTCCTGAGCTGTACACAGAGCTTCTGAAAGTAATTCTCCTCCCCCAGTTCCATGTTGTATATTCAGGATTCAGAGGCACTGGTTTATAGTATTGTAATCTTTTCTATTTGTTCTTTCTCCAATAAAGTTTTTTTCTCAATGCTAACAGGAATTTATTTTTAAGATAGTGGCAATGTAGGGTAGCTTGCACAGTGCATGGGCTGGCATGACCAATTCCCATGCTTTCAGTGCTGCCAGGAACAAGTGCCATGGCAAAACAGCCAGGAGAGAGCTGTGTCAGCAGCTGGAAAAACCTACCACACACTACTACTCTCCAACAAAAGATCAAGGCAGCAATCAAAGAAGGACTGATCACTTAATTGCAGCAACGACCCTCTCTAACTGATGTTTCATCCATACCTTCAAGGGACACTCTCAAATCACGAATTTTATTGTACTACAAAATACTTGCCTTGTTCATTCCTACAAGTTAGAAGTAAAAGAAAGAATAAACCAGATCAATTACTCTGGAAATACATTCTGACTTCAAAGGGGCATTTTTATGTTGGTAGCTTCTGTAACAGCAAGAAAACTACAAACAGCAGGAGGCTGGGAAGACAGATAATTCTGGTGACAGACTGCAGAGTAAACAAATAAAAATTAAGCATATATATTTTTCATGTTTCTTTAAACCAAAGTTTCGTTTTTTCTTGTTGTCGCCTCTATGAAGGATTAATCATAACAGAAATTGTCTGCTGTCATTGAAGTAAGGAAATAATAAAAGTGAGAAAACATACAACAGAAACAGAGGCCATCAGGATTTTAATAGAGCTTTGAAAATTCTATGAGGAAAAAAATACTGGTTGATAACATATGGTTTCACTTCAGAGATTCAAATATTGGCATTGAAAACAAGAAAGTGGAGGAAGTATGTCCTGTAACACAAGTATTTTTGTTGGAATACATGGCAAGTGGCATAAGCTTCATTAATACTTCCACAGCAAGAATCTCTACCTATGCAAGGCAATGCACGGGGGCTGAGGGTGGTAAAAGAAGCACTCAGTTGTTTCAGTGGTGTTTGGTTCAAGCTAAGTCACCAATAAAGAAAAAGAAACAGATTTTTCTATATCTCTGCTGTCTGGGTGATGTTTCTGTGAGACCTAATCTACTAACTTTGTGGACAAAAACAAGCTTTTACTACTGTTAGCTCTGCAAAACCAATATAACCATGGCTGAACGAGCTGGAATTTTTATTACTGGCAATGAAGTAAAATTCAGACAGAAAACAGCTTGATTGTCAAACCTAAATGTGTCAGTTAGAAAGACTAGCTGCTAGAAAAATCACCTTTTTGACTTGTAAACTTAGCAAAGTTTTATCAGAGAGAGAGGGACAGAGTGCAGGATCTCCTGCTGTGATTTTCACAGTTACTTCTGGAAACACTTCTGCTGCAGGGTTACAACCCTCTGCCCTCTTCCCTTTCTGCCAGCCCTCACCCTCCACTCACACTCACACCTGCAGGAGCAAGCTGCAGAGT
The DNA here is from genome assembly GCA_013399835.1 of Leptocoma aspasia. Taxonomy (NCBI): domain Eukaryota; kingdom Metazoa; phylum Chordata; class Aves; order Passeriformes; family Nectariniidae; genus Leptocoma; species Leptocoma aspasia. Next base: position 2,110,306 of record VXAX01007135.1, read on the forward strand.
GCTGCAGAGCCCCGAGCGTTCCTGAGCTATGTCAAGACCATACTGGATTACTCCCAGAGGTAAGAGATGGAGAAGAAAAGGTGCAGCTTCCTGGGCAGCCAGAGCTCTGCCCTGCTACACTCTGGGCTCTGCCACTGCCCCCTGAGAGAAAGATTTTCCTGTTGCAAGAACATAAGTTTCTCTGCATGCAAGCCTGCAGAAAAATCTTCCCATGGGAAAGCATTCTTTTTACTGTCTTTTGCTCTGTACAAGTTTCTATAAACAAAATCTCTGATGTGTGTTCAAGGACATTTGGATTTCTTTGCCTGTCTCCTAATAATAGGAGATGGGGGTTTTCTTTCTTTCAGCCTATGAGGTGAAAAGTTATCATCTCTGATTGTGTAAGCTATTCTGGCATTCCTTGGACGGAGCTGGAAGCAGGAGCTTCGGATGCTCCGTGCTGGGCAGATAATAGCCCAAATCCTTTGTATTATGGAGTCATGTTAATAAATCATATTTAGCCTTCTGATATTATTGCCAAGAGTCCTTTGTCAATGCACGGACCACGGCAATATTTTCCCATTCCACAAGACCAAGAAGTGCAAGCCTAGAAAAGCCCCTTACAGACTTGCTGACCTCCTGTAAGATTCCTGCACACTGAACTCGCCAACACTTGGGATTTAGTCTGGTCCTGACAGGAACTGGAGTCCTTACTGCAGGGCTGGGCACCTGCTGTCCCACTCTGCCAAAGGCAGTCCTTGGTCAGGCTGAGCTGAACAAAAAAGGCAGCTCTGTGCTCCTTTCTCATCTCGTTAAAGGCTTGATCTCCTCAGCTTTTTGTGAGGATGCAGGGTGGTATCAAACTGAGTTTGCCCCAGGACTGGAAGCACTGGAGCTGCACCACCACAGCACCCTGCACACACCAGTGCTGATGCTCACACAGCTCTCCTACTGCTGCTGCCCAGCCCATTCAAAACTAATGCATGTTTTTCTGGGTATTATTGCTCCACCTCTGCCCTTTAGATACAGCGAGAGATTTCTTTACTGGTTCAGATGAGGAAGCATCAAATTGGAAAAAGCAAATCCCATGAATACAATCCTCTACACCTGGATGTGAGATAAGTCTCTCCTGCATCTCTGAAAACAAAAGAATGTTGCCACTTGGCCCATATTAAAACCTCCTTCTATATCCAGGAAACAGTTTTTTAATCTCTGCACAGCCTAAGATTGAGCCAAGAACGTGAGTTCAACTACAATCTTTTATGTATCTGACTTAATCCCAATTTAATAACTTAAACCCTAAATAAATAACCTTTTTTTCCCAGGGCTTTGAGCCACTCTAAGGTCAGCATTCTGTCTCAAGAGGAGCTGCCAACCCCCTTATCCATCCTTTAGGGACTCCTTCCTCAGAATATATGTGGACATTGTCCATTCCAGCAGGGAAGAAAAAATTGTTAGGAGAAGACAAAGTCCCAATTTAGACCATATTGCTTGAGACCATGCTTTTGGATATCTTCCTATCAAGATGTACTTCAGGTTATTCCAGCACTTGCCTTAGGATCCAAGATCTTATCAAAGAAGATCTTATCAAAACCTAAGATTTTTAATTTTTAACTGTTGTTTATTTTCTAACTACCGGACCTAGCATATCAAGTACTGAGGCTACCCTGGGTTTCAGCTGTGCCAGGGCTCCCAACCGACATCCACTGGCCAGCAGAGCCCCAGAGAGGAGGGCAGAGGCAGGAAGGAAGCACAGAAGACTCTTCCAGCCAGCACCAGACAGGAGCACGGGGAATGCTGTGGTTAACTGGTCACCTGGTTTTGTTTCTGAAGGAATATTAGCCCGTGATGTTTTGCTATCATTAGTTAGTTGCCAGCAGACAAACAAGTCATCTATTTCTGAACTAAATTACTTCTAATTGCACATTCAACTCTTGCGCTCTACTTATGCATAAAGCAGTTCATGTCTTTTTTTAAAACGTGCATGTCATTACAGAGAGTCAATTGACAGAGAGTTCACTTCCTGATGTCATCATCACTGGTTTTATTTAATTTTTATATTTGTACTGTGTAAGCATTGAAGTGTACAACAGCCCTATAAACAGACAGGAAAATATGAGCCCTGTCCCAGTGAGTTTGCATTCCAAGATGGGATTTCTTGTTAGCACTAATTCTTTCCACTTTCCTGGACTGATTATCGAAAACAATTACAAAGACCTGTACAAACTATGTGTGCTGTCGCTTGCTAACACAAATAAGATGTATCATTATTTGAGCTTTTTTCTAAATCCATTTTCCACAATGCAGTATGACCCTCTCCTCTCTGCCCTCCCCAGCAACACACTTGGAACAGAAGTTACCCAACTGAGCTGAATACACTGCCAGTCATTCCAAGCACTGCCAGCCATTCCTGAACATTAGCAATGGCATCTGAAATGCTCAAACTGTTGGACTGAGAAACAGTTTTTAGATGTTTTATATATATTTCCACTTTTTTTTTTCAAATGTCACATTCATTAAGCTTTTGAATAGCACATTGCTTCAGAAAGATTTGGTATCATTTGTATCCAGAAGGAAAAAAAAAAACCAACCATAGAAAAATAAATAACTACAACTCAAGTAAAAAAAAAATAAAGATTCCTATAATTTAGACAAAGCTAAATAGCTAAATAAGAATTTTTAATCTAAAAATCATGTGTAGTCCTTGCACCACAGTTGCTTATCTGTCACAAAGCAGACAAGCTACACTACAGCCTTGACTGACCATTATACATCATTCAAAGTTTACATTTTTCTATTTGACCATCTTATCTTCCTTTATCTCCCTGCCTGAGGAGACCCACGAGTCACTATGTAAAATATCATTCTAGATCCCAAAAGTCTTTGCCAAGGCACAATGTGATCAGTCTCAAGGATTTCTCAAAGAGGAATCTGGTGGATTTAAAATGATGGCTGGAAATACTGAAGGCCTTTCCCCGACAGCTCTCTGTGTTTATCTGTGCTAGATTTGCTGCTGCTAAGTTTCTTTGGGGTAATTTCTGATTCTATCATGCTAACCTTCTCTGGTGAAGGATTGTAAAATTTAGAAAGACCTACTCAGTAGTCCTAAAAATCTGCTGTTTGACTAAGAGCAGTTAGAATCAAACAAGTGCTTTCTCCAAAGAGAGGGGTATTTCCAAAAAGCAAGGAAGTGCTGACCCAAAGATGTTAACTCTCAAGTGTGAAACAACATCACGTGAGTGACATGAAAACAGGCAAGGGACTTCTGATCCCAGGGCATATGAGGACAGAGTGGACCACAGAAGACTGAGCTTGCTTGGTTTCTGGTGGAGGGTGTTTACCCTGAAAATGCAAATGTCTGATCCGTGGAACAATGTTGTCATGAGCTTCAAAAATTTAATAGCCTAACATTTATAGAGGGTGACACATTTTGGAAGGATGCCATAAAAAAGGCAAAGAAAATTTAAAGAGCAAAAAATAAAACAGACACAGTAATTAGAGTTTAGGTCCATTTTCCGTGGACTGAACTGGAAGATGATGAAGTGTAAAAGAAACAATTGCTGAGGTTCAGCAGAGCTTCCCCACAACACACAAACCTGGGCTCCAGAATGTGGGTACAGAGACAGGGGCAAGAGGCTTCAACTCAGAGTCTTGCACATGGCTCTGGTTTACTTGCAGAGCATCACTTAAATGAAATATCACCCCACCTTCAACGCAAGCTAGATGACACTCAGGTCTCTCAGCCTATTCACACTACTCAAAAGAAAACAAAGAGGACGAGTTTGTAGCCCCAGATCAGAGTAGGGAGCTCCTGGGTGAAGCTCCATAAGCAAAATAGCACTTGTGAGCCATCTTTCAGTAATGGTCACCAACTCTGCAAGTGCAAGAAAGAATGGATGTTAAACATATAAAAAACCAGTTAATTACAATAGAGACACAGTGAACATGATCCCATGAAAAAAATGGGAATTGTGGCAGTTATTGGGAGTATATCTGGAGGAAAAGTAACAGTTTCTTTCACTCAGTCCTTGTCAAAAAAAAAGCTGTCACCAGCTTGAGCTTCAGTACTTTGGGAAGACATTGTAAAATCCCTAGTAAGGAGAAAAATCAATTTTTCATTTCAGATCAAAGTTCAGTTTGATCACAACTATTCATGCATATATTCCCTCTACACAGCAAGTATCTGAACTGACATGGTTACAAAAATAGATGAAAAATGTCTAATTTTTATTACGAAATTGTGTCAACACCAGTTGAATCATATAAGACTAGGAGTCCATGATTAGTGGCATTTATGACAGTTTCTATTCATAGTTAAACAACTAAAATTCATGTCCACAATCTACAATCAAGCAATTTACCCACCAACTGATTACTTATATTTTGTGCTATGGAAAACAAAATTATTTTTCCCCACAATATTACTTCTTTCTATTAAGCAACACAAGAACACACCTACAATTTAAAATGTCAGTACAGAAACATTTTAAGCATAGTACAGCACTGCAGTTTTGAAAGCTTTATGAAAGATGAAAAACATCCTTTTTCTAGTACAGCAGATTAGAAATATGTTTACTGCATATATGTTTTAGCTGAAGTTAGAGAAAAAATTACTGATTTGTTTATTTGTGTTTGTGTACAAATCTATGAAAATACTTGTCCAATATGAGATTGATTTATAATAATGGCTCTTTAAGGGCTATTGACCTTGGGCAAATGATTAAGAGTACACTGTGTGTACTAAATAAAGATTTTCAGGGAGACATCTGTTTACGAGCTATGCCTCTTTGTAAGCAAGATTCTGCCATTTCCAGGATAGTGTCCTATGCCAGAGGGTGGGAAGAAGCTGGACCTTCCTCAAAGACCTTCACCCAACAAAAATACTTCATGAAAAAAAAGTGCTCAGGGAAGTTGATATCAGTTTTGTCAGTGAGAGGACACACACTGTTTGTAACCCCCCCAAAATTACAGATATATGCATTTATGAGCGTTAGAAACGTGAAAATGGCAGTCAAAGGTAGAACACAGTGGCAAAAAGAAGAAAAGGGACTGGAGGAAGAAACTCCTGCTATGTGTGACTGAACAAGTTAAAGAAAAACTACTGACCACCATGGAAGACAAAGTCAGAAGGTTAAGCAGAGACAGGCAGTAAAATGGGGGTTTTGGCACAGAGGCAGCTGTGGTGTGACAACATTTCTATCACAAATTGCCACAATTTGCCATTACAATCAAATTGTTACCAAATCACACCTGATAATTCAGTCTCTTCCATACTTATTGTATGCATTATTATATGTACTTGTCCCATACTCAAACATAAATCTGGAATAGTTTCATGAGATAATTATTAACATTAAGTCAGTTCTAAACAATGCAATTAATTAACTGATACTTCAGCTTTTCCTTAATAACCTGAAGTCACAGAATGCAGAGCCACTTACAGCCTGCTCTGAAGAGCAGTGTCCTATAGCAAAAGGCAAACAAACAGCAACAGAGGACAAAGGCCATTAACAATCATTTATTTGTCCTAATTCAAGGACTGTTCCCCTCTCTGTTTGTTCTACTGCCTGGTCTAGCCTACAAAGTCCTGCTGACAAAAATTACCTTTTCTTCCCAAAGGTTTGCAAATATTCACATCATGATTTCACACCTCAGCCAAACTATTTCCTGTTAAATCTGTCTGTCCAAAAGAGGAAAAATTCCAAAAAAGCACCAGTGTGGTGGCAGCATTCAGAGTGCTTGCAGAGTTCCTTGGAGCTCTCACTGCTAGCAGTGCTGGCTGTAAAGGCCTCATAAAAGCAGGCAAGTGGCTCACAGGCATCAGCTGCCAGAAACTATTACAGTCCAAAGGCTCAACAAGGAGCAAAAGGCTCCATGTGCTCACTTCACTTCCATTTCACTTGTGCAGTCCTAAATTCCTGGCACAGGTATAACACAAATGTCCTGCTAACATTAACATTAGCTAACATTAGCAAAACTGGTTTTGCTTGTATACTTTACACCAGTTCCTCAGCTGAAACAAGCTATTCTAACAAAAGCATGCTTCCCTCTATCCACTATCACTATATCCATAACAGAGATCTTTTCCAAAATAAAATATAATTAAAACCCAAATCCCTCACTGGTATTTCTAATCTAGGTAACATTCCTCATACAGTCCTGTCCTTGACTGTATTAAGACTTTACCTAAACATGTCTTAAGTATAGTTCCACGTGTCAAGAAACACAGGAAAGCTTTTTTTTTTTTTACAGAAAAAGCTGTACCACTGTGTTTGTACTCTCAAATGGCATAAACTACGCTGCAACAAGCACAGTAGTATCAGGATTGCTGTAATTAGAAGAGGACTTTACCCTACTTATGTCAGTAAGAAATCTCCTGAAGAACAGACCATTGCAATAACTGACACTTGAGGTGAGAGGAGATCCCTCAGCAGCTAAGACCCTAAACATTTGTTTCTGTAACATCTGATGGGTCCTTTCAAGGTCATGAGCAGAAGAAGTTTGCAGATGTCTGCAAGAGTATTTATTCTTTCTCCAAGGACAAACTGAAGAAACCCAGCTAATTGAACTGCAGTCTCCACTGACTTCAGCAGGTGTTTTCGTAGTGCTCAGACTAAATTTTCTATACTGTCAGGAGAAAAGGGGACTCAGGACAAAGCACAAAAATAAATATCCATTATTTTATAAAGAAACAGATAACAGTTAAAAGAATTTTACATGTATGATCATTTTTTTTTTTTAAGTGAAAAAATTACAGTAGATCTTCAATCAGAATCACGCAGGAGCTGCAATCCACTGACTGTTTTAGAGTGCTTATGCTTTTCAACTATCTAAAAATGGAAATAACTATGAAGCTCCCCAACATCCTGGGACAGGCGGGGGCTTTCTTTAAACACTTTGCAAAATAGCACTCTCTCTTACCACATGAGCTCTTAATTTCTCAGTTCAGAAAAGCACACAGCACTTTCCTACAGTGCATAGCTGGGCAGCTCCAGAGCCTGCTTCTTCACACAAAATCTTTGAAAGAAGACTGGTAACTAAACTTGGCTTAATTAAGTTGACAATTTCACAGCTACTTTGAACAGCTCATTAACTGCAGGCTACAGCTTCTTTGCAGCCAAGGCTCCACAATACATCATACAGTGAACCTGCTGACAGGAGCTACAACTTCCAACTCATGTTTCAAGAGATCAGATTTATTACCGAAGTCCTGCTTCTTCTAAAAGCAGCTCAGGCCTCCTATAAGAGACACTGAAAATACTTTTCTCTGCAGTACAGTGCTACACATCACTGCAGAGAAACTCTGCATGTCAAAGGCAACGCTGTTTTACATGGGCTGCCAGGCTGAGAGTGGTGCTGGGGTGAGGACAAGTGACTGTGGCTGAGCTGCCACAGTTTAGGGTTTAGTAAGTCAGGGGGCTGTATTCTACGTAACTTAACCACAAGCTAATTGGCAAACATCCTGTACATATGTATATAGCCCTTGGACAGTCTGCTCATGCCTGTTCTAGGACAAAAGTATCTGTAGTTATAGCAATCAATTACTCTGTATTTAAGAACTTGTGTTTAAACAACTTACTACCGCTGGCCTCAGATCATTCCTCAGTACAGAGGTCAAGGTTTCCCAAACCTAACTCAGACTCTTAAGGATATGAAGACCTCTTGCAACACCCAGCAAAAGGGTGCCAGGGGCAGTGCTGTAAGCCATAACCCCCTTACTCTGGCAATCCTTTGTCATGCTTTTTTCTCTACATGATTGTTTTATTGGTTTGCCTTAAAAAATCGTTAAACTATTTTAGGATGGGCTAAAGGACCCTCCTTTAGAAGAATCTCTTAGAAATTCTACCTGCTGTCTTGGGATGCCCTGATGATGGGAAAGATGATGAAAAAAAAAGCCAAGCCCTTCACCCACATCTCTCCCTGCAAAATGGAGGAGAAAAAAGAGAGGGAAAAAAATTAGGTATGATACAAATCTTTACACCTCTTACAAAGTGGCAGGAAGCAATAGTAGTCAAGCGTTTAAAGATTCCCAGGTAGTATTTCACATGAGTATTTACTGAGTGTACTGTTACAGGGGTAAGTGGAAACCAGATGCCAAAGTAGTCAAAGTGATTGGCCACAGCCAGGGAAGCACTGCTCAGCCTTCAGGTGAGCTCAACACAACTCATTTCCTTGGTACCTTTGTCCTGGAATGGAACAGCCCTGGCACAGCAAATCCTATCAAGTGGCTGCAGCTGGGTACTTCTCTGATCAGTCAGCTGGAATATCAGTCAGCTGGGGAAAAAATGTAAGGGACCATTGACCAAAAGCATCAGGTTTCCTCAAGGGGGTTGATAGTTCTTCTTTGCAGGTCATCCATGGAGAAAGGGCAAGAGACTACACGGCCTCACTGCTAAACACACACTTGGGAAAACAACAGACTGAGGAAGACTGTGTCCTTGTTCAAACTGATTATGGGAGAATTTATGAGGTTTCTCAACTTTTTAGGACAAATCACTTTTCCATAACTAGGTAAATACCCATGTGGAGACAACTAAACCATACCTCACAGAGGCCTCTGAGCCTTGCAAGTGCTGGACCCTGCCACTTACACTCTCCACTGGCCTCTGGTCTTGGTTTAATTTCAGACAGAGCAGTGCATCATATCAGGGAGGCACCTCCTAACTCACAGTAAATCCTGTGCACCCAATAAAAAGGTGAAAATCACAGCTACCTCTTAACACCCACAGCCTGCACTTCTAGCACAGCTCAAAGGCTCTCAGAAGAAATGGAGGAAAAGATTGCCATTCCCTGACCCTGCACCAGGTCTGTTTCATTTCTGTAGTCCTTAAAATTCTCTGGTTTGCTTAGACTTTGTAAAGCAACCAAACAAGGTTACCCCACAAAGCAAAAACTACCCCATGAACAGTGTTCCACAAACTTAGCAGGGCACAGCAGGAGAGAGTTTGTATTGCCCAAAGAGCACAAGAGAGCCTTGTAAGAGCTCTTAGCAATCAGAACAGCCAAGATAAAGTTAGCAGAAAACTTCTGAGCTATGTAACCTCCAAAAAGAAGTTGCTTTTAGTTTAACTGGCAAAATAAGAGATTGCAATTTTATCTTGCTTTTTTTGACAGTCCAGCTAGGAATCCCACTGTAAGTAATTCATAAGACAGCTTAGCTTTTTAGAAAATGTGAACTTCAGTCACGCTTCTCTGACAATTTGGTGCTTGGCAATGTTCCCATGGTCACACTGTGACCAGAGGCTAAGTCTGAGGATGTGACAAGCCTCTGGACTTCCCACACCTCCCACCAACCACTGGCAGGGCTTGCTCCCTCTGCCCCACTCCCACTGGAACTCTGAGGCTCTGCACTGATACAAACAAACAACCAAAAAAACCCCTTCTAACTGTGTTGGAAAAAAAAATTTCCAACTTACAAACAGTGACAGCAGAATTATGTTTCTCATAGAACTATCTTAAGCTGATACATCAATATTTAGCTCTTGGAACCAGTATAGAATGCCCAACAAAATTATTAATTTTTATTATTTGCTACCAAACCAGCAGGCTGCCACTAATGCCTGTCCTTCAGGGACAGACAGACACTACCTCTGCCCTTCTCAGCAAAGCCAAGGGCGAGTGGGATGGGTCAGCTTCCTCACTGAGCAACTTCATTAGTTCAATGAGTTTTTGGTAGGATGAACAAGGATCATAAAAGCTAAATCTCTCTTATCTCCAAGAATCTGGTTTTTACTACTAGGTACCACTGCCAGAGGCAACTGCTTTTTGGATAAAACTTCGTTCCCAACAAGATACTGCTCTAATACATTCATTTTAAAGAGCTGAATCATGCAATAAATTTTCAGAAAACATAAATCCCTCCTAAAAAGTAAGCAGCTGCCCCACAGTAAAATATTCCATTCCTTTGGAAGAGGTACAATGTGACATTATCTGCTGAAGGAAGAAGTGTCATTGGTAGGCTTAGGGGCTGAGTGACAGCAGTGCCACAGAATCTGAGCTGACTGCTCTCCTGACAGATCTCAGCTCCACAGCACTGCACAGCAGGGAACAAGACCACCACCTCCAGAACTGAGGACATGCAATAGCATCACTAATTGACAGTAGGAGCACAACAGCCCTTTCCTCTGAAATTCTGCAGAAAGCAGAGCTATTTCTGCCAAAGGAAAAAAAAGAAAACCCCAAACATTAAGTAAAGGAAAAGTTCCAGCAGCATCAATGGAAGCATGAAGCAGTGTCTGAGTTCATAGGATTTATTCTTCCTTTTGTTAACAAAACAAAAGCTGTTTGGGTTTGCAAAACCCCCTCTGCCTGGCTTTGAAATGCTTCATTCCTCTAAAATATCAATTTTACCCTCAGGTTTTTTCATCTGGAGGACACACTGACCTATGCATGAAAAAAAACTAGCTACCCTGATCGTGAAGTCCTCTTCAGAATGCAAACCCACATTTAGTTTCAATTCATGTCCCCTGCTTTCTTCTAAACTCTTTCACTGGTTGTTTGTGGTCCCTGCAACAGTATCTGCAGACAAAATACATCAACCGTTCACACTGGTGGTGTTGCAGTGATAAGTATATGCTAGCACTGGTTTGGAAATTAGCTCTCCATTCACAAATTCCACTCAAGAGTACAATTTTTCATTGCACTCGTCAACCAAGTTTTAAGGACATAAAACTAAAATATTGGTATCATATTACATGCCAAAATGATGAAAAATAAAAAGTAAATCAGTATGTTCGGACTAAAGCCAGAAGAGGAACATGAAGAACTCTTCTCAGTTTTGTACCTTTAAATAGATCCCTTGCATCTTTCTCCAAAGCACACCCTGCTGAGGGCTGAGGGAGACAAAGCCCTGCACACATGGACACAGCTTGGTCTGAGTGCAGCCCTTGTGCTCCTGGGTACGTGGTGGCCCTGATCCTGCACGACACAGAATTAACATCAGCCATCCAAGTGGAAACAGACAGCAAGCTGGCCAGGCAGCCACACACTAACCAGGGGAAGTCTGGATCACTGCTGCATCACTGCTCACAGAATGATCCTCACATCTGAGTGAAGAACAACACAGGTACAAATATGTGGGGAAAAAATCCTTTTGAATGCTTAGAAATGTAAGGTTTTAACTTGGAAAGTCATTACCCTCAAAGTTACTCCACCTAAAGCCACAGCCACAACCCCTGAGCCCAAAGACCTTAACAGGTTGATAGAGTGTCATTTTAGTAAGAATTTGGCCCACTAATAAATCTCTTCGGTATTTGAAAGTAATACTTTGCTTTGGTTTGAAAAATAAAAAGCAGATATCTTGCCAGCAATCCCAGTGCCATCCACACTTCAGAACAAGCTCTGGGTTCCAGTATTTATGGACCTACATTCTGATACCCATCCTATGCTGAAATATTTATCTTTGAGTTAAAGCTCATGGAAAAGGGCAGTTTTTACCAGGCAGTTAAACTGTGTGCAGGACACATCACTTCTGCTTCAAGTTACCAGAGTAATAGGTGTGGCTGTCCTCAACCATTTGTGGAATTTCTCACCAAACTTAGGAAAAGTTATGAAGGAAGGAAGGAAGGAAAAAAAAAACCAACAAACTTAAGCATTGGAAGGAAGAGCAGAGAGTGTTCCAAAAAGAACACACATCTGCAAACTAATCCTCTCAGCTCAACATTGATTTTGACCTACCTACATATCCCATAGACATGTTTGTGCATTTGAACCTGGAATTAAAACCACTGCTGTAAAATAGACCTCTACACCTCAGTGTCAGAAGAGCCACAACCCTGATAACTCAGTGTGAATGAGGAACATCTTTCTGATGATGCAGAAGTGTAGCTACTCCTAAATACAGGAATATTGCATTCAATGCAGATCAAGGTTCTTTTGTTGTGCTTTAATTAACAAATTAGCTTAGGTTTTTTCCAAACAAGATTCTTACGAAGAAGGTTTACTTTGCCAATCACTTACTGAGGTTGTTTTTCTGCTTAAATTTTATTAGAGATAACAGAACCTCAGACTCCAAGACAGAACAGGATAGTAAATGTGTAACTTAAAAAATAAGTTGTCTTCTAGTGGCAAGTAAGATGGGGCCTCCTAAAGTTTCCACCACATCCCAGCAGGGAGCTTAAGGTCACTACTAACTCAAAATGAAAACAGTGGGAAGTAGAGGATGCCATTCTTTCATATTTGTCCAATGATTCTGTGTTTTCTTTGTATGGATTTACTTAGGAAACTGGGAAGTCTAAAACACAATGAAAAGATTTCAATGTCACCATTTTCCCCGTAACAAGACCAATAATCTGTTCATGTCACTATATAAAATGTTTGATTTACAATGCAACATACATCTTCCTTGAAAAAGGCATATAAAATGTTTGGTTTCCTATGCAACTTTCAAGTTAACACGCAAAATAATTCTCCTTTTGCCAAAAAAAGTGAGTTCTCATTTCCAACAAAGAAACAGCACATCTTAAATATGTTAAAATATTATTTAACAAACAGATTAATATATATCCTGATTTTTAAAAATCCTTGAAACAGTATCAGTTTAGTTTGCTCAGAAATGAAAGACCCATCTGGCCAATAAAGAGATTTTCTTTACAGCAACAAAAATATGTTATCCCAGTTTCTCATGATCTAGTGCTCAAAAATTGTCTATCAAGTAATAAAGTGGCAGAACCAAAAGCCACATTTCCTCACACTCCAAGCAAGGGTGGGAATCCTTATTTGAGTCCCTCATGCTGGAATCAGCCTTTTTCATGAGCAACATTTTATTCCCAAAACTGCTTTTAAATCTTGAATATTCCTTTTTCTTTCCAAGCTCTTCTGCTATGCAAGGACATTAACTCTCTACATATATCTGCAGACTACCTTTGAACATTGAAAACGCTATCAAAACCCATCTCAAATTATCTTGTCTGCCACATTCAAAACAAATATAACCTGATTTATGTCAACACATTTCCATGTCAAAAAGCAGGTTCTAGCTCTCTTCCTTTCTCCTGGAACAAAGCCATACATGTGGGAGCTGGCTCACACAATGCTAAGCCTTTTACTTTATGCAGAGTGACAGAGTTACAGATTTTACAAGAAAGAGAAGAAAAGGGCCTGGGAGTTTGATTTGAGGCCAACAGTACAACCCATAGCAAAAGAGAACAGTCTGGAAGAACACACAGATTAGAGACTCTGCTATTTAACTTCACAGCATGTGTAACACCATCATTTATTACATTTTGGCCCTAAAGGGAGTATCAAGAAAGAACCTAAAAGGGGCTGAATGCCGAAATCTTTTTGCAAAGCAGAGGACTTTAACCTCACTTCCTCGGTGCCTTTGAAACTTAAAAATCTGACTCTGGGCAATAAAACTACTTAGTATGCCATGCACATTAAAGCTATTCTATTTGTATCTTGTCATCCTGTGCCAATTTAAATTACAGTTAAATTATGATACCTAATTATTTTACCCAAAGAACACATAGCAAAGTGTAAAATGCCACAGAACCAAGCAAATTCCTACTGAACCTCCACTGGATGAATAGGTCTTATATATAAAAACACTGAAATTCACATGGAAAACTGAGCTTGGGACATGGAATCATGCTCTGTGTGCAACCTTAGAAACATTGCTAACAATGTTTTAATTCCATCCATGGCTGGTAAAGCAGTTTACAGTGTGGGCATATTACATCCATACACACCACCAAAACAGAACACAATGCTAAATGGTTCTCCCACGTGTGCAGGTGTTTCTGTGGCCCCCTGATAAAATGACAACCTAAGTCTTGTATTGAAACTATTTCACCTTGAGGCCAGTCTGGTCATTATCATATTTGCTTTAAGTTTCTTTCACTTTTTGCTCAGAGCTGTAAAAGCTTTAGCTGTCCATATCTTAAAATACTTATTTCTTCTTTGAGGACTCATTTGAAAGTCAGTTGAGATTCCAACTGCTCAAAAAGTGTGATATTTTCAGTGTATTGTTACTATTCCTTAAGTAACCCATTCTGGAGTCCTTTCTCAACGTGACAGCCAGGAGAGGTGAACAAATGTTCATATAATAACTAAAACAAAACAGCTATTTATCACTGTTGGTAGTGGCGACTGCTGGATGTAACAATTTCAATGGATGTTACAAATAATTCTCATTCAAATACCTTTCCCTTTCTTGACATGGACATTTTCTTGAACATGAGGAACAAATATTAAAGCATGCAAAATGGAAAGCAGAACAGTTTCCAAACAGTGCTTTTTTCTTAGATTCAAATGAACCATGAACAACTTTCTTAATAAGACATTCTTCATTGTCACATAGATTGTAAGCACGCTCTAGCCTACAATTCATTGAATGAGAAGTATTTGCAAGCGGGTGTAACCATTTCGTATCTTTAATTTATACTTAAACTTAGCATTTTGGATGCAAAATCTGAATTGCTGGTCTCAAATAGCAAGGCAAAGCTGTCAACTTGCATTGGAATTTCACACCACATGTAATATTGGGAATGGTAGAAACTCATTAATACATCACCTCCTGTTATTCTGCCTGGCTCATAAGTATATTCTGCAAGTAGAAAATTTCTCTCTGTAGATATACTTACCCTTCAATCTGAGCCATGCAATTAAGAATACAAAAGATACAACACAGTAAGAAAAATATCTAGAACTGCAGAAATAAAGTCTTGATTTTAATACTTCCTCTATCGACAGCTTCAGGTGGCAGAAAAGGAAAAGCTTAGTACTTAACTACATAAAATGGCCAGGGAAAAGACACAGAGCAAGCTCAGACAGCAGCACTGAAGAACAGCAGAAATGGCACAAGAATTTTCAGCTGAAAGAAGTTTCAGTGAAGTTTTTACCAACAGCAAGTACTCCAAAAATTGAGGGTCTAACCTTGCTCATCTCAGTCACACAAAGAATTGCCCTCAGATGCAGTGACACATTTTGCATGAGTTGGTTTGCATGACAAGAAGAGGTACCAATAACAATAATGCTTTAAAAATTGAAAACACAGCTTATGCTGTCTTTGTAGGGTAGCCATCTATATACTGTGAGTGATTTATAGTTTGGGTTTTTTCCAATGTACATAACAAACAACAGGAAATTTAAAAAGATAAAAATTAGACCTACATTTGAGCCCAGCTGACATGTTGCTACACCACTTCATTTCATACAATTTAAAAATTAGACTCCCATCCCCTGGAGAAAGGGTTCATGCCTTACAACAACAGCACTAAAATATCAGTCTGAAGTCTAGAGCCCTAAAGACTGAGAAAAGTTCATGTATCTCAGCGTGGGAAGGATCCTCTCAGTGGAAGCAAGGATCTCTGTACAGGAGAGCTGACGTCAGTGGAAGTGGGAGAGAAACAGTGATGGGAAGTTTGTTGGGGAAATGATTGAGGACAGTTTCAGTGGGAACAGGGAGGACTCAAGAGAGAGTGGATGGCCTCAGTGGAAGCAGGGACAGAAAGTGTGGGAGTATCAAAGGGAGGGAGTGCTCATGTGCTCCAAGGAAAGGAATTACCAGACAGGGAGGAAAAGAGCAGACAGCTTAATGGACTAAATAACGTGCTGTTAACTGCTGAAATGAGATGCACTTCAGCACTGCAGGTGCTATACAGCATACAGACTATGCAGAATTATGCAACATGGGTTTGCAGTGACTGCAAAATTCACAGGCAATTTCAGGGTTTGAACACAGAAAACTTCCTGGCTGTAGGGCCATGGATTCAAACTGGCTGCCCCACATCAGCTGATAAATCAAAAGACTATTTCACATTTGGTCCTTCTTACTTGGGAGCAATTTTAATTTCAAACAAATGAAGTTTGTATTTACCCTCTGATCCCCTTGCATCCAAATGCACATATTTCTGTATTAAATGTACCAACAGGGAGAGTCACTCAAGGAAAGAGGAAGGAAATCTTACATACGTAAAAGAATGACAGAGCAAAATCAAGGTGCTACAGTGTATATTAATGTGCTGGAGAAAAGCCACACACACACAGGATGTTGGGATAGCATATGATTATGAATATCCAAGCCAATTCTAAATAAATGCCCATGAATTCCTTATGCTGTTCAGCAGTTACTCCACTAATGTTATAGATTAAACAGTTATTCTAACAGTCTTTAAGCAGGTTTCTATAAATCCAAGTATTTTATCACAAATTCAACTACAAAAATATCTGAAAATCATAACTAATATATATGAAAAGGACAGACTGTCACAATTTTGAGTCCACTTTCTTGAGATTTTTTGAGTTAAAACAAAAATCAGGGAAACTCCTCTTTGCAACAGTACTGGTTAAGCGTAATTTGATATTCTTTATGTAACACTGGATAACCAAATCCCAGTCCTTGCATCCAACTCCTGCTCATCTTTCACTAGTACAGGATTTAATCTGCGGAGGCAATACATTGAAAATTGAGGGAAGAGTTTCCATGGCTGTCTCACTGTTTAAATATGGCACATATTCCAAGATGCTCATAATTGTCAAATAAAAGCCACATACAAAAATACTAATTAAGGAGGGAGACACAGGTGCCATGACCTAAAAGAGGTCTTCCATTTTTCACATACTGTCACCATATTCATACACAACAGAAATAGGTGTTAGGGCATTTACCTCTGCACACACACACACTTTCAGAATTATTCTGCAAATTTGGGTGGATTAATTTAGAAAATTACTAAATTTTCTAGAAAAGAACATGTCACTTTTTTAGCTACAATTTATAAATTTATGCAAACCACAAAATACAGTATGCTCACACCACCCATCCAGAAAATTATCCTCTGCTATTTGACCAGTAGAAAGATGTAACAAGACATGAACACAAAACCAGAGAAAGTCAAAGGTTAATTAGCAACAGATATAATGCCATTTTACTACTAACATGGGGCTTTTTTTCCTTTTTATTACATTTTCTGACTTGAAAAATGTGCATTATAGCTAGCAAACTGATTCAGTAACAGTAATATTAACCATAAATATTATTGCACTATTAAAACTATATATGCTTTAATAAACTTAACACTAATGCCAGCCAAAATGAAAACATGAAATTTACACACAGGCCAAGTTTAGTTCATAGCTCTAACACAGCATTCTGTTGGTTTTAATCTGAGAATATACAACAACTTGAAGTGTCCTGAAACCAAGTGAAAATGTCATTCAGGCAGAGTACTGGTGATTCACAGAAATTCTGGGTGACACCACCAGTGCCCAAAGCACACCAGGTTTGTAGCATTTCATGTTTCTGTTGTGAAGGAATTCCCAGGGGCATAAAGAGTGTACTACACACTCTGAGAAATTGCAATGGTTCTTAGGAGCACCCTAACTCTTACAGTTCTTCCTCAAGTCAAAAATCCCTCTAATTACAAAACAGCACAACATCCTGCCCAATGTTCTTTCCGCCTTGAGGAATTTCAGGCTCCTGCACATCGTTTTCAATTTTTTCACACTTTCTTTCTTTCCAAACAACATCGCTGCACTGTGAAAACTGCTCTGCAGGGATCTCTCACTCCAGCACGATCTGAGACAGCACAGTTACTTAGCACTAAAAATCTGATCGTACTACACATGCTAATGATAAAAGCAGAGAAAGAAATACCATGCTGCCTGACAGCTCTAAAGACTATTACAGGATTTTGCACATGAAAATAGGGTAGACGTGATGTGTCCAACAGATTTTGTATTCAACTGATCACAAACAGAACTCCATTTCCATTTCTCAGAACCCTTCTTTCACAGAACTGTACTAAAGAGTGATGACAAGGGCAGAAAATGTGACTGAGTGATAAAAATTTGAGTGACTGTCAGTGAGATGACAGCATGCATACAAACCAACAGCAACCTGTAGTGTCTGGCTGAATTATCCAAACCAAGCAACAAGAATTTGTACAAAGTTCTTGAAGGTGAACAACAAAATTTAACGAAATTAAGACTGCTTCCCACACATGCTTCTGCAAACAGTTTTGAGGGATTTTTCCCCTTAAACAATCACACAGAACACAAATTCACAGAACAAAAGTTTTAAAATACTGTTTTTGATTTAGGCTCTGTAACATGCAATTATAATTGCTATTAAAAGTTCAGCTAGCAAAACAATTGTCAGGATTTTGATGACAACTAAGCTTCCTCAGTGTGGCTGCTGTGTTAAACATGCCGTGAGCTCATCTATCGTGTGTGAACAGGGCCGTAAAGTTCATTTCCTGTGCAGTGTTGTTAACACAAAAATTTAGTTCAGTACACCACCATTCAGCTTCATGTTCTGCGTTAAGTATTCTTAATTCCTTCCCAGCTCACTGCTCTCAAAGTGTCTCCTAATTTTCTAGACTTTTTTTAAACTACGAAACTTATTAAACTATGACCAAAGATTACTAAATCTGAAGGAAAACAACCAAAGAAAATCACCCACATAACTGAAGTAAATTAGTCCAGGTCAATACTCCAGAAGTCATCTTAATAAGCAACTAAAAACCCTGAGAAAACAATAAATCATTAGAGTTTCTGTTAGTCTGCAAAACACTTGACATTTAGCTAGATCTCACTTGCATCTCAAGCCCGTATCTTATATTTACAGCATGTGTATCTCAGTTCTTATCACAGCAACCAGAACAGATCAGCCATGTTATACAGTATCACCAGGGCTGCTACAATGTGATTTTTCTTACATTTGCAACTACTCATTTTTACAAAATAAAAATACTTTCCAAAAAAACCCCAAAGATATAATCCAAACCTATTAGGAGCTAAAGTACAACTCATAAATAAACAGTCCATCGACAAAAAAGCAAACAAATAAGCAAGCACTCCACCATCACTAACTGTCTCACTTCCACGAAAATAACCACAAATCACCATTTTTTTCAGTATATGTCTGTCAACTCCATATAGTCTTGTGTCGTCCCTCTACTCAAAAGTATGGGCGCAAACACAGGGGAAAAAAGCCGCAAAAAAATACCCTATTTGCAGCAACAGACAAGGCCAGCAAGTTGTTAATGTAAACCAGTACCCAGAGCAAAACACGCTGCCGCTCTCCCTTCAACTTTCCAAATGGAAGAGGTATGCAAAGTGATCAGCCCAGCTCGCAGCTCGCTTCAGACCGTCAACGGCCCCTGCTTCCGAAGGGGACAAGCACAAAGAGCCAGCACCAGCACGGGGGTCAGCGCATCCCCCCATGCACGGCGCAGCCCCACCGCGGGCGGAGGGACCCCCGGGCTCAGAAACGAGACCCGTGCCCCCGGCTCGAACGATCGATGAGAACAAGTAACATCGCTCTCCTCCCCAGAATTAGGAAAACTCGTTTTGTGGAATGAAAAAAGAGGCTTGGATGCCTCTACAAAGGCGCGAAGACAGTGATTAGTCTATAAACGAAAGTAAAGCCCAAGCCAGGAAAAGCTCCCGCACAAGGGCAGGGAGACTCCTCGGGCTCAACCGCTACAGCCAACTCTGTTCTGAGAGAAACAGCGCTCGTGTTTAGCACCCTTTTTACCTTAACATTGGATCTGCCGGTCTGGGCCTCTGACTCCATGCTCTGGCTGCTCTCCCTCTTGTCTTTCTTAGAGGAATTAGTCCTCGCCTCATAAGTGGATGTGTTGTAGCATTTAATGAATAATCCTGGGACGGGGTTGCCTTGCTGCTGTTGAGACATGGTTGTGTTGGTCTGGTGAGGGAAATTGTACTCCTCAGACTCATTGCTACTGTGACAGATCACTCTGCTGTCAGAGAGGTTGGTGCTTGGAACACAGCCCATGCTTTGTGGCCACCTGGGGAATACTTCTAAATTGTATATATACGTGTGTATATAT
>VXAX01007135.1:2132636-2182215 GCA_013399835.1 Leptocoma aspasia
CCGCCTGGGGCAGCCAGCAAGCGGCTGCCCCGTCAGACACCTGGTGCCCTTCTTCAGAAGCCGGACAACGGACTCGGTTGTTGCTTCCCATCGTTTTCCTTTTCGACTCTGCCCATGCCAATTTCTTTGAAAATATTTTTGAAAGCAAAGCCTGTGAAAAGGGAAGATGGTGCTATGGGTGGAGCCAGGCCCGGGGCTTGGGAAATCAAGTGCAGGCAGACTTTTCCTGGAATATGTATGTAAAATAAACCTTTTGTGTTTCTATATCATATGAAAGTAACTGTGCTTCCTTATCCTGTAGATGTGCTGAGAGACTAGATGTCTGTATGCACTTTAAGAGAGAACATGCTGTATTTAAAGCACTTTAGACACCATGCCCAGGGCAAAACAACTTACTGCCATAGACAATTTGTGTTCCAGAAGTACCAGCTCAAATGCAGCCCACGTTCAACAACAGACATACAACAGTGTACTCTACCACAGACCACACACAACCCGATTGGATCTTCACGTGCCTTTCCCTTTTTTTATTATGTCATTTGTAGCCTCTGCTACCTTTATTCTCAATAACTCACAGAGGTGCTTCTTCAAGGTCCTGCCTGTTTCACTAGCTGAAGAACAGCTCAGAGGAAAAAGCAGTTCAGGGAAGGCCCAACCAAATTTTAGATTTAGGAATATGGTGAAAACCAAATATCAGAGACATTACTTTTATCAATAAGCTCCAGCATCTGAAGAGGGAAAAATTATGTGTTACACGAGGAAACACTTTAAACTACTCCAGTTTTGTACCATGGACACTTCTGTGGTCCCCTGGCAGAATCATTGTGTTTCAGAAGAACCCAATTCAGCGGGAGCACACTTGTGTGCATTCAGGACAGCCACACTTTTAACAGTACCTTAACTACATGACAAATGCCATCAGGTCATAATTAAAAGCAAAACATGCAGATAAGTGATGACTATGGACAACATAAATGGCAAGAAGCAGCTTTTCACTCATGCATATAACAGCATCACCTGATCCAGATGAGAGCACCTTGCAAAGTTGAGAGATGCAAAGCCAAAAGTCAGTGCTTTTTGAGAAATGTGGTTTTTCAGGATAACCACAGTACTTGCAATGCAGAAACGCTTTTATTTACTTCTCATAATTGCTAGCATTAAAGGCTGGAAAATCAAGTCTTTCCTTCCCTGATGTTTCTGCTACTGTGCAGATTCAAGTATAAGCCGTAGTCACATAAACATCATCCACCCCATTAATTTAGCTGATCTATACAGCCTGTTAGAACCAGAAAAAGAAGTCAGCTTCCTGTGCCCTCTCATCACTTTGGGCACTCACATAATATAAGCATTTAACAATAATGAAGGGAAAGGCTTAACATACCCATTTGAAACAGTGGGCACTGTTTGGAGATGGATCTCATCCTCATTCTTTCCTTTACATTAAACATTATTTGCTAGATGCCATTCATAAGAACACACTTACATGCAGCTAGAAAAAGACTGGAAGAAGAGAATGCTACAATTCCTACTTGTGCCATTAAGCATAAGTGCAGGCTCCCTTCCTCAGCCCTAATGGATCTGTCAGCAAAACTGCTGTTGCACATTATTTCTGGTGGCACTGGAGGAGTCAGAGAGAGCAAAACTTCATTTTCAGAGCTGCACATTCCGTTTGCAGTACTGACACCTAGAGTTAAGCTTTCTACTTTGTAAAATAAATGGATCTGGTTTGCAGGTACATAGAGATGAAATGTAAAATTCATGGTGTCATTTTAAAAAACAATCAATATTGGAAAAAATCTCTGCTTTCCACTTTCAATGCAGACAAATTCCCACTCAACTAATACAAAAATTTATGTAAATGACAGGCAAATACTGGGAGAATGCTTTGTTTGATAACAGCATAACAAAACAAGAAAATGTACATGCAGATATGATGTGCATGACCACTTTGCCCTTTTAAAAAGTTTTTCCACAACTGTCCATTGGCAGGTTATTAGTGATTATTTCTACAGCCTAACTTCATTTAAAAAACCAAAACAAGACAAATCCATTTGCAAGATTTTCAGCTGAGGACTCACACTGCCTTGAATGGGAGGATGAGATGAGACTGAATAATCCCTTAGTAGTTCAATAAAAGCCATTGAAAAATCACTGGAGTTACTGTCACACTGAAAAAAAATTCAACTAAAGACAAAAATCTGCTCGTTGAACAAGACACTGGCACTGGAATTGTCTTGTTTCTCTACAATTTGGAAACACTGGTGCTGGGTTTTGTTGCCAATAGAAAAATACAGTTGAAAGTATAGATTTACCCAGAGCCTAGAATCAGAGAGAAGGGGTGAAAGCATCAAAATTGTTTCCAATGGTAGTAATTTATCACTGCACTGTATGAAATGTGTGGATAAAGGGCCTTGTTCACACTTACTGCTGAAGTGCAGCTCAGGAAATGGTGGGCCCTATTATAAAAAAAAAAAAAAAGAAAAAAAAGAAATGCAAAATAGCAGAGGAAGCCTAGGAGTGTAGACACTGGCAGATTAGGCTGTGGGGGAAGTGCAAGGTCAGTACAGAGTCAGTAAGGGAGAGGTCAGAAGAGAACTAGCTCTAGGAGACAGCTGGGGGAATGAGAAAGGTTATTTATGGATAATAAGGTTGAATTTCATTCAGGACTGCAGAATAAGAAAGAATGCCAGGAAAGAGCTTGGAATGGTTGCTATCAGCTTCATCTGCAGACAAGTGGGTGCTGGGGAAGATCAAAGTATTTAGAGAACAAAACGTAAGTGTCAAAATTTAAAAGGATTGAAAAGACACTATTCAACCACATCCTCATCCTTCTCACAGAGAAATTACATTGGATCCTGCATGTTTTTGACAAAAGACTGAACACACTGCCCCCCAGATATCCCCCACTATTCCCCATATCTGCTATCTCTCCCCAAATTTCCATAAGCAAAACCACTTCCCTTGATGTATCAGCAGTGTCCATCCATTTCACACTGGCCTTGCCCAATTCCCATTGCACACTGTAAGAGTTCATGCATGAGCACTGGGACACTTCACTCCTGTCCAGTTACACACAAATGCATGCGAAGACCCAGAGCAAAAATTTGTTGCCAAAATCCAATTCTGATAATACTTCAGTACCCAAGACATGGGCAGGCAGAATTACGCAGAAGGAACGAGGGGCTAACATCTGCATAAACAACAAATATCAGTGTCCTTTGGAAAAGGGTCTGTCCAGCAAAGGCAGAGCGAGCATGACTGCAGTCCTGTGAGCACAGGCAGCAGTCTTGGTAAGAGATGTGGTTTTAATTGCTTCTCCCCCCCAAGTCAGCTGTATGTTCCAGTTGTGTCTTTTGGCCTTCTGAAAAGTTAGGCAATCCTGTTGGTCTTTAGGCCAGTGAAGGAGGCAGTGGGGAGAAGGAGGAGGAGGAACTGTGGAAAATGTGCCAGCACACAAACAGCTGAATGGACTCTACGACACTAACTACTGACACGTGCAAGCTGTGACAGAGTATCTCCATCCCAAGATATCCTAGAAGAGGAAACAAGGACCATATGCTGCTGCCTTAGCCACAAGTGAGTATCAGCATTACACCCCACGAGGGTACATCTGCTTGTTTGTGTATAAGCATCAGGTATCCTGGAACGGGGTGTTTTCGGGTGACACAAGAGTAAAATTTGTCCTGAGACAGCTCATCTCCAGCTCCTGGAATGTACAGAAGTACAATGAGTTTGTTTTCTGCACCACTTTCCTGATGTCCTGAAAAGCCCCAAAGCAGCTGAGAGCAGGCTGTCCTGATGTCCTGGCAGGCTGTCCGGCTGCTGCCGTTGTGTAATTGCAATTGCAGAGCACAGACAGTTGTCTGTACCACTTGGAAGTCAGAGCCTTCAAGGCAGTCTAAGTCAGCAACTTTTTCAAGCCTAGCACTAAAGACATTCAAGTCTAAAGTTCAGATACTTCATATATGTACAAGCTTCATCATCATAACTGGTGTCAGAACAGCTTTTGCAGCTGTAGTTTACACATCACACTCAGCACTGCTCAGTGATCAGCAGGATAGACACAGTATTTCTAGGAGAAAAATGTACCCCCTTCTCCACTGTACCTTCTTTCCACTTTGACTACCTTCTCTGCTGTCCATCTGTCCAATGCTTCTCAGGTTTCCCTCAGCATGATACTTTCTCTACTTTGTTTTTGGCAGGCTCTCCCCAAATTCCCCAGGAGCAGCACCTGCTTCCACAGCACATGCAGAGTAAAGGTGAGCAGATCTGTGGCACTCAACTTTAATGACTGGACACAGGCCTTCAGATGCTGCTGCTCTCCCTCCCAGTCCTCCCTTCCCCAGTGTTTAATGCTCACCCCAACTCGTGTCTTTCCAGTGCTTGAGCCTGGAGCCCTGCACAGCCCAGGGAGTGCAGCACCTACGGGTGCAGGAGGCTGCAGCTATCACCCAGCTGCTCCAGCTCTGCCAGCCACAGAGCCCAGCAGGAAGGAGCAGCAGCAGGAGGGGGACCTGCTGCCAAAGCAGCCTCCAACAGCTCCTACTGCCTGGCCTCGCCTTGAGTTGACCAAAAATTTGTGGGGAAGGGAGGAACAAAGCACTGTCGTCCCCACCCACTCCCCTATAATTACCCTGTGCTTCACAGGCAGTATTATCTGTCTGGATACACAGTGCCATGCAGCCAGCTGTGACCATAGAGAATTAGCTGTTCCCCTCATGGAGAACTTTCCCTTTTCTCTTACTGAGTATTTTTAAGCCAACTTACATTTATTTAGCATGCAACCTTTTCAGTTTGTGATTTACTAAACCAAGGATGACAATTGGTCCTTTTAGGTGGAGTGTTATACCCAATTCTTACACCCTACAAGTGCCTGTTGTCCCTCTGCTTCCTAGGAGTATTGGATCCTTTTCTCAGCTAGTCAGTCCCAGCCAGGCTGAGCCCAAAAGTGACCACAGCCTCAGGACCCTTCAGACTTCAGAAATGGTTCCCAATGCCTTAACCCCCTTATTACATTGTGGCCTGCCTGGATCCAATAAGAGAAAACAAACAAACAAACAAACAAATCAGTAAAAGAACCAAGCATCTTGTGTCCTCCATCAGTAAGTCAGTTTTCTTTGGTCATCAGAGCTAGAAGGACAAGCTCTTAGTCTTTATTGTCTACCCCAGCAGCTGAAAGATCAGTTCAGGCTAATGAGGGAATACTCACTCAAGACAGGCTCTCAAATCCCCAGACTCCTTGCCCCTGAGTCTCTCCCAGGATCCCACTGTCTCCTGCCCAGCAGTCACTTTCTTGTTTGCTCCTGGTTAACCAGCAGTGTTAGTGGCCAGCAGCCTGCCTGCCTTCCTATGCCAGCATCCTTAACCCTTCCCAAAGGCAGACAGAGTAAGAATGGCAAAGAGAACAACAAAATATGGAGCTAGAAACTGATCCCTTCTGTATGGCAGCAGCAGAAGCTGAAAAACTCTCAAAATTTCTCTTTAAGACTAGACTGAACACCTGCAAAACAGATGGCTTTCATGGTTGCTGAATTTATTATTTAAGGAACAGATACATCATCCATGGTCATACTGAGGAGTGATTTATTATATATTCACAATAGCAAAAAATCCCATGTCCTGCCTGTGAGATTTATGTTCTTAGATCAGTGAAACAACTGAAGAATTTATCCTACAAAGTTGTCTGCGTCTAACACAGGGAACTGGACCTCATTTGAATTCTTAACAACTCCTAGCTGTGTTCTCAAGTACATTTCCTTTCTTTGGGTCAAAACAATACCTTTAAATACACGCAGTCATACCCAACTGTGTACAGTCCTTCCCTGATGTTAAGTCCTTCTGTGGAGCATATATGCAAGCATATGCAAGAAGCTGAACCCTTAATTAAACAAAGAGGATCATACCCTACCACCAACAGGTAACCCAGAGATGATTGTGCAATTGAATATATCCCTTTTCCCAGGAATGTTTCACATCCATACTTTCATTGCAATCAGGCTCTGATTGTCCAGCAATGGCAGAGCATTTATCCAACACTATTTTTTCCAGCTATTTTCCCAACTGTATTCTCATTTCTGTAAGCTCCCACCAGGGAAGCTGCAGTCTTTGTCTGTTGCCAACATGCAATTCTGCATGCAGACAGTTGTAAGGAGGAATGTACAAGAATCTCTGTGAGGCCATGGCACAGCACCCATAGATGATGGTTCTTGTAAACTTCATTTTATAGCTGTCTGTGCATCCAGCTCAGCAGCAGGAAGAGCAACACCACAAGAATTGCAAGAGGAGATGACTTGGGGGAGAAATAAGAAGAAACCACACTCAGGGGAGAGGGCAGGCGAAAAAACCAAGCCATGGAAGTTTTCTGGGGATAGATATTTTAAAAAAGAGAGAAACAGACTCAGGATGTGTCGGGGAGATAAATAATCTGAGTTTTTGAGAAGGGGAAGGCAGTGTTTGCAGGCTCACTCACCACAGCCCTAACAAACATAAATCTTACTCACATGGGCACCATCCTTCCCAACACACTCACCAGGGCTGGCTGTAGCACAGCTATCACGGAAGGATCTGTCATATTAAGCAGAACAGCACTTGGCAGTTTGTGTGAATTATGGTTACAGCCAGCACGGCTGGGTGCTGCAGGGGTTGACAGGCTCTGTAACACAAGTACAATAGCAAGCACTTAAAAAAAGAAAAAAAATCTCCAGAATGTTTTGGGAACAGAGTTGAAAAATAATTTTAAAACACATCCTTTAAATTGGTGAGAGACTTCCAAACAGATGGGGCGGGGAATGATCCGATGAATTGAGGGGGCTGATCTCATGGTTTAGATCTGCCTTGGCAAGGTCTCCTGGGTCTGCACTTACTGTGCCCAAGTGGGTGGTTCCTAGTGCTCCATCAAGAGGCTTTTTAATCCATGCTCACTTGAAATAAGCTGCAGTGCCATCTCCGACTCCCTGATACATCTCCAGGCACAGCTCCCCGCTTCCTGTCCCTTCACACAAAGGCCTCTCACTCTGGTGGCTGCAGGGAACCAGGAGCAGCCCTTACCTCTCACATGGCCCAAGTGCCAAAAACACCTTTCCCCACAACCCTAATCTGGTTTACACTTCTGCTTTTGGGGAGTTTCACAGCAAACCATTCCACACATTACCTTTGCAATGAATTAATGTAACCAAGTCAAAACAGTCACTCTTAAATTCACTACCACAACAAGTATACCAATCTGGACAAAGCAGTTGAAGATTTATTAATCTCCTTGCGCTCTTGGAAGTTCATTGGGCAAGTGTCAGAATCGTTTGAGAAGGTCAGGATCATACCATGCACATGACATCTCTTCAGAGCCCATGCAGACTGATTCCCTCTTGCTCAGCTGCTATAAACACCTAAAAATCACATTATCCTTTTGACAGGCTTGGGCACCAAAAGAAATAACCACTTCTTAAAACAAAGATGAGTCTTTAGGACTTCAAAAATTTGATCTAAATTTATTATCCGTTTAAAAGGAAACTAAGTAACTCTGCATTTCACAGATTTACAGGAGAAAAGCTATGTGACCTTATAGGAGGGGAGGTAAATTGAGGAAAAAGAAAAAAAAAAGCATGTACAAAAGCACACCTATTGTAAGATAATCTCACTATAAAAGTTTTCTCCAAACACAGCCACATTTCTCTTTCAGGAGGAACAGCAGATCTCAGAAAAATCAGTCTTTCTCTGGGGAGAAATACAGGTATTCAAGAAAAATACTACAAGAGAGAACAGTTTAAATTCAGTTTACGTAGTGCAGTCTGCACAGACTGGTGCTGCACAGGGGCAAGCAGTGATGGCAACTGTGTGGAACACTGTGACTCAGCTGTACCTGGTTCTCCAGAGGATCAGTTCTGGGCAGGGTGAGGGTTATTCCCCACATCCTGCACCCAGAGTTGCCATCTCACTTGATCAGTTTTCACTCAGTGCCCTGACTTGCCCATATATCACACACAGGTGGGCAAACCTTGCTGGGGCTGCCACCCTGGCTCAGTGCCACCCAGGGGGAATTTTTAGGAAGTTCTGGGAGAAGGACATCAGGAAACACTTGCCTACTCTTGCAGGTTTTCCCTGAAAATAGCAACAGTTATCCTGGACTTACACCTGCCACTGACTAGGCAAGGCACCCTTCAGTTCAGGTCTCTACCAAACTCCCCACAGAGATAGAAAGACAAGAGATAACAGGCCCTGTACACATGCAATTGATTTAGTGTCTAGGCAGAAGCCCAGTCTCACAGCTGAAACTCTGGGTCCAGCTGTGAGGTATTTCACTGATTGTGTAACAGATGATCCAAAAGAAAAATTAAAGAAGTAAATAGCAATATAGCAAATTCCATCCCTCGTAGCATTTCCGTTCAAGTTTTTATTAGAATTATAAGCTAAATAACAAAAAACAGTTAGTATACAAGGGCTATTTTGGAAGTACTCTGCTTGGAGACAAACTGTAGGTGTACATACTTCAACTTCTTTCATGTAGATGCTGTTTTTAGAAAACAAACCAGAAAAATGCAAACTCTCCTGACTGTCAGCTCAGGTTGTTGAAGATTTAAGAATGGAAAAGGACATTAGCCTACAATGACAGTTAAGGGATTTTCATCACTGTATGAATTACCTGCAAAATTACACACACACAGCGAAATCACTGACACACAGGTTTAAACAAGATTGCAAGTGCTTTGTAAAACATATTGTTACTTATTTGTTTGCTGGCTGTGTTGCCTGCTTCTTAACATGTGGAAGAGAGAAATGAAATTATCACCAAGAGGTGGCTCTAGGATACAAAGGACCCTGTGAAAGTGCCTGGGCTGGCACAGCATCCTGAGCAGGGTGGGCAGCCACGGTGTGAGGAGCTCGTTCTGACAGCAGCATAATGGCATCACCTCACTGCAGCCCTCTATACTATATGAGGAATATAGAAATACTCAATGTTTTCTCCTGGCAGCCCTCATAATTTCTACTTCTATCTTTTTTTTCCCCCTCACCCTCTTGTCACATGATACATTTTTATTATTTTAATATAGGACCCTTTTGATAATATCAACACATTAAGAATTACAGTTATATTTTCCCATCTGAGGCATTTATCAGATGCTGCTATTTGAGTTGCCCTAATTAGGACAGATTGATCCCACCTTTACCCCAGTGTAGCATTTTGAGTTAGACCTTTGTATTTACAGGGCACTGGCAGCACTGGGCTCCCCAGAGGCACTGGGTGCAAAATATATCAACCTTGCTTTCCTTTCAAATTGGATTTTCTGAATCTGCAGTGTCTGCTCCCACGCAATGAACTTAACAGACAAAGAATAGAAGCAGAGATGAAGACTGTGAAAATTATATGAGTAAGAGAAATTAAATTAAGCAGGACTTTTCTACACAGAGACTGAAGCAAAAATAAAAATTCTTTGCAGTGCTGTAGATTTCAGACAAAACCTAAAACCCCAGACCAGCTTCCTGTCAAAGTATAAACTGCACATACTTTGGCTATTTTCTCATCAGTTTAAAGCCAGCATCATATTTGTTACAATGACAGTATATTTACTGATGAAAACACTCTGAAAGACATTTTGGGAAGAGAAACAGAATTTTATCAGACTAAATTCACAATTGCACAGACAATGTTTTTTCAATACGTTTTTGCCCCCTGCATTATTGAAATAAATGTGAGGTAGCTCCCACATCACAATATTCTTCAAAAAAAAATAAAGGCAGGAATTATCCAGCTCTTCCTCCACTTGAGGAGAATGTGAACTTCTGATAAAAAGTTTACTTTAGTTGCTCTGCCAAGTGCTAGGCCCAGAACTTGGGAGGATTAATAACAGGAATGGGCTGGAGACACGTGACTGAGTTAGCCTTGTTTGCAGTTGGACTCCTTAGCAAGGTACAGCCTGACCTTAGGTGACTGTGGCTAAAAGGAACAATTATGGAGCTCAGCAGTGGAAAAAAAGGTAAAACAAAAACAGACAGACCGGAGCCATATAACTGGAAGAATTTAAAGTGTTCAGCTAAATTAGGCACATTAGGTTAGAATACATTACATCCAAGCTTTGTTAACCACTTCAGTGAGAAAAAGAACTTCAGAAAAGGTTATAGAAACCATGGATTTCTTCTAGAACAGATGCTGTACTGCTTCCTTTTATCTTTAATAACAAATAAAAGTAAACTTTCTCTTATCTAAAGTTACATGGCCCTATCACAGACATACTAGAACACATAATAAATACTAGTTGATTTATGATTCTAATTCCTTAGAGATGGGAAAATATTGAGTGATTTGCTCTTAATGACCTGGGAAGTATTTGTCATTGTCCAGAAACAAGACTGTAATCTGACCTCTTCCGTCAAAGTCTCCACCTTTTGAAGCTTCAGTGGTTTCTGGGAAATCATATATTTAAGACAGTTAGTATAGCCAAGTAAAATTCCATATTTTTCAAGTGCAACATAACCTATGATTCTGCAGCAACACTTTGCCTCCTAGAGTTAGCACATCTTGATCTGCACCAGTGAAAAAGCTTGAGCTGACTAATGACCACCTAAAAGGTTTTAAACAAAACAGCTTTCTGGTAAGAGTGCATTTCTCTGAAGGTCAGTTTATCAGGAAAATGCTAGTAACAGTCAAGTGAGATGACATTTAGTGTAGCAGGTTTGCTCCTAGAAAGGAATGTCTCCCAGCTTTTGTACTAATGGAGAACCACTGCAGAAAAAGGAGTTGGGTGGCTGTGGAGACACATGCAGTGAATTTATTCATATCTGACTTGTATTTGAGGAATAACCTGACACTTTTGAGGAACCTCAGAAACCTGGAAAGAACCTTTACATAGCTGTACAAGGAAACAATTCTCATCTCCATCTATTTTTTTAACTCTGATGTTTAAAAGACTTCCTAATTCTTGTTTGAGTATGGGTCTGTTGGCATTTTCTGTATATCAGTTCAATTCCTGTTCAAGAGGGCCTTGGAGAGCAGCATTCCTGGTGGGATGGAGAGCAGGCCCAGAGGTATACTGGTGTGCTCTCTGCAGCCAAATCACCTGGAATGCCTGAGTGCTGCTACCCAGGCAAGGAGCTCTTGAGTCAGGAGCAATTCCACTGAAGCCACTGGAGATGATTTTGGTTCTCTATGTGATGTCTTTCAAATGCTGTTTGTGGGCACAGAAAAACACCAGAGACATGGCTTTGGGATCAGTCATCAAACTCAGGCATCCTGGGACGCTCACAGATGCCCACTGCAAGCCACAGAACATAGGCCTGCTGCCTGCTGGTCTGCTTTGGGGAAAATTGCTAGGATTGAAGGAATTTATTTTGTTCTGTACTTCAAGGGCCTCCTGTGGCCAGGCGGGCGGGCCGGATGCAGCTGGAGCACTCCCTCCCTTTCCTGGTGCAGAGGGGAGTCAGGGAGGCCAAGCATAGCTGTCCAGAGACCTGGGATGGGTCACTGCACTGCCTGGGAGATGGCATTCAGGGGCAAAATCCCCCTGGAATGGGCTTCCACAGCCCAGCCAGCCAGGCAGGAAACTGCTGGGTGGCACCCACAGACCCTACTTCTTCCCACTTAAAGCAGCTATTTAGTTCTCTTTTGAAGTGTGCTTCACAAGTGTTGAGTTATATGAGTTTAAAATTGGGCTTAGCTGGCCACGGTGGATGGACCCTGACAAAGAGGTTTTAAGCCTCCTCAGTGAAGACAGCTGGTGTTTTAAGGAACGTGACAATAGCTCCTTGCACTGGTACAACTGGTTACTGACTGTAATTCTTAACAAAGACTCGTACAATAGATTCATGTAGCCATAAAATTGAATAGATTTATAAGAAAAGTCAGTGTTACCTATGAAGACAAGACAATGCCATGTATTAGCTGGGGCTGGGAAGCCAAATTCACTGGTGCATGGCTCCCTCCTCCCATAACGGGCTGTGATGGAGGTCAGCTCATCCTCTTGGATATTCATCCTGTCTCAGTTAGACAAGAAAGTACTGTGACCTGATCCAACCCATCAAGCCCTGATCTAAACAGGAGATACAAGGCAAAAGGCTTCTATATAAGGAAAAAAAAGGAGCTAGCTGGTGGAGTTCAGAAAAAAAAAACAGGATCAAAAGGGAGTATTTTGTAGCACAGTTCATCTCGTCAACACAGCCTTCACAGTGCCATCTTTGGCACATTATCCCACAGCATAAGAACAAAGTAAGATCCAAAAAGACAATTAAAAGGAAACCACACTATCTAGACAGGACATCTCTTCTGCAGAGCACTAATGATTAACCTTTGGAAAGCACAATAATTTATCATCTAACTAAAAAGTACAGTGAAACCCCAAAGATCATTGACATGAACCAGAAGTAGCCTCTGAGAGATGTACAGCCTGCAGGAAAGCATTGAAATATGTACAGGATGTAGTCAGGGTCTGGACATATCATTATGTTTTGAAAAAAAATAATGTTGCACCTTAAACAAAAAGGAAACTCCCATGAGATGAAGCTTGAATACTCCCTGGAGTATACCTTGAGACAGCTCTCAACATAGAATGAAAGAATCACCACAGTCCAGTTTTAGGGAGTCCCTCAGTAAATGCAAACAAGCGAGGTTAGGTAACAGAATAGTGTCTGAGCTTGGGATCTCTTTGCAGAAAGCATGAGCTCTCTTTCACTGTAAATAGTGTGATCTGGTCTGACCAGTGGCTGATTGCAGAGCACTGTCTTGTTAGCTCACCTCTGGCCGTGACAGGTAGTTGTCACTTGCATGGAAAGGAAAACAGAAGTTAAGGGACTAATTCATTCAATCTGTGTTTAAAAATCCCTCACTGCCCATGACTCCTAAGTAAACTATAAAGAAAGGGATCTGATTCCTCTGCATGTCTGACTCTGAGCATACACATAATTCTCCCTATTCACAAGGTTATCTTTGATGTAAAGCCACTGTGCACTAGCCACTAACTCTACTTACATCCATTATAGGAACCCCTTGTATAATGTGCACCTTGCTTCAGCGTGCAAGACATTTGGTTCCCAAAAACACGATAGGATGGCTGGAGTAACCACTAACCAGACATGCTGGAATGCCTGGAAGTGTCCAAGATTAGTCATTTGGCAGCAGTCTTGAGGAAATGTAGCTTTACATATCCCACTCTGGACAGAAGGGTTTAGTGCTCAGGGCCTTCTGGCAGCTCTGAACCCGAGTCCTTCCCTTGCAGAACACAGCACAGCTTGGATCAGCTGTGGCTATGACAGCTAGAGCTGGGATGCAACTGCCACAAAAATCTGGATCACTCACTTTGTCAAATCTGTGTCCAGCATATTCTTTACTTCACCAAAAGAAAGAAACCCCAACCAAAACAAGCCCTATCCTATGCTTGGCCTTGGTATTTATTTTTTCTGGATAATTTCAACTTCTGTGTTTGTCAACTGAAAGGAAAATTCATGTGTCACATATGCATGGGTCAGAAATCTGGTGGGTATTTATATATTATACAAGAGATGAAACTGGAGAAATTTCATTCTAACCTCAGGGCAACAAAACAAGGTTACTGAAGAGCAGTGTGCCTGCTCATCACCTGTACAGATACAGGCAAATGCAAGATTGCATTTAGGTGCCTCAGTGCCGGCAGGACTGAGCTGCGGATGCGTTTTTGGTCACTGGAATTTGATGCAGGTCTTGCATGGACCATCTTGTCAGGAGGGCTGACACCTGCACCTCGCTGCACTTTTCACCAGGGATCCAGTCTCCTCTATGTAAGGTAAGCTGTTCCTAGGCCACATCCACGCCAGGAATCGTGCAGAGCACAGAGCCTGTGCCTCTGAGCAGCCAGACCGGCAGCTGGGCTCACACCAATGGCTCAGGAAGCCCTCCCAGGGAGCCTGTCCTGTCCTGGCTCACAGGCTCAGCCTGCCTCACCCTCAAAAGGACCACTTTTGGTGCTGAGCTGAGGCAGAATGAGTCCCACTGCTCTGGAGCTGGAATGTTCACCGTGAGACCACAAGCCTGGGCATCACGCCGTGGTGTGGGGCTGCCATGGCCTGAGCATTTCTGCTCAGGGCTGCAGAAAGTGAACCAGTTAAAACATGCAGAAAGCAGCAGCTGTCGTGGTTTTCAGGTACTGAGCTGCAGAACTGGTGCCAAGTGCTCCTGCACTCAGGACTGCACAGATGATATTGCTCCTTTGGTGTATGACATTCATGTGGCATTCCAACGGTGAAAGAAACCAGCACAACCAAATGGATGAATGGAAAAACAAATTGCTTCAAGTTGATTTAAAGGAGATATTTAGTCATGCATGGGAAGGAAAAGAGAGAATAAGTGACCGAAATAGAATGAAGCAATTGGAAACAGCTGATGTTTGATGAAAAGAAAGATATTTTCTGGGGTGAGAAATTTAAAAGCCTTGAGTATTTTGAAAGGGCAAATTATGCATGATTTTTTAATCCTTTAAATGGTGCCAGGTTATCCAGAATCGACTCCAGAAAGGTTTCTGAAGCAGTTTATTCTAGAACTAAGCCAAAACCTTCAGCCAGCTCTGGAAAATCTTATTTAGAGTCAGACTAACATATTGTGAGCTCACGTCACTGTTGGAAAACTGTTCCAGCTGAAAGCATGAGGGAATAGTTTTGCTAAGGAAGCCTAGAGTTTAAGCCTTTTTTTGTTTGGTTTGTTTTTTAATTTGCAATAAGAAAAGGCAGGAAAGGAAATTAAAATCCTTTATAAAAGAAAAAAAAATTATAGAAGGGCTGAGCTACATTTTCTGAGATTCATCACTGTCTTTCCATTTCACAAAGACTGGACAAGTTTCATGCTGTACTGGAAGTGAGAGGTTTCCTTTCCATGAGGTTGACATTAGTGCAGTTCTCATACAGAGGTGAAAGTTCCACAGTCCTGACCCACAGCACTTTGTGACTACAAATGAGACAAATCCAATTGTGTTGCTCCAGCCAGTGTCCAAATCCCACCAATTATCATTAAACATCTCTGCCAAAATGGCAGCTCAGACAGTGCACTCACCCCCAACCAGTAGGAATTCAGGTGTCAAACCCCACAGGGTTTGGGTGACACTGTCATGGGCACCAACAAATGGATTTCACAAAGAAACCTTTTTTTAGGCTTTGTGTAAGCTTTTGGGAACATCCAAGCCTGAGGATCCTCGTCATTCATGTTTCTGTATCCTCAGCTGTTCTTTATGTGCTATGAACGTTTTGCATTTCTTTCAGTTTTGGCCTGCTTTTTATTTTAACTTGGCAAAAAAAGTTAGTGGATAAATGACAGACACCACCTTCTCCCTTTAGTTAATCATTGGCAGACGTGGGTCAGCATTTTGAGATGAGAGGAACACGGTTTAGTGGTGGACTTGTTGGTTTTATGGCTGGACTAGATGATCTTAAAAGTCTTTTCCAACCTAAATAATTCTCTGATTCTATGTATGGACATAGGTAGGAAGCCAACCAGACAGTATATTACTACCCTTTATAATAAATGCTAATGTTTTGCTCCCATGAGTGTCCACATCTTTTTAAGTCACAAGTGTGCTGTAATAAGCAAATACAAAATCAAACACTTGTGGTTATATAAAGCTACGTGGAAGAAGAAAAGAGAAGCTATGTGGAATCCATAACACCTGGAAAACACTTTCTACAGGGACTCTGAAGACAGCATACATTGCCAGCCTAGCACAGAGGACACTGATTTCCAAAATAGAAGCCTAAGAAAATAAAAATCAGTAAATACGAAGTTGATCCCAAAATACAGTTGGAGAAGGAACACATATCTGTTCAGAAATTCAAGCCAAATTTGGAAAACTACTGTGGACAAGGATAAAAATGTATAGCATATTTAAGTATGTTTTGAGCAGAGGGGTTGGACTAGATGATCTCCAGTGTTCCCTTCCAACCTCAACTATTCTATGGTTCTGTGAAATGTTTTGCTTTGGTATTTTCTAAATGAAATGGTTTGGGTTTGATTTTTCTTTTCCAAAATGAAAGGGGACAAACAGAAACAGCTTATAAAGCAACTGCAGGCATTCTGTTTGGGACCGAATAAAAACATTTTGGAAAATTTAAGAATTTTCCTCCTAAGCCTCCTCAATTTTCTCCAAAGCAAGCTCTGCTTTTAGTTTCATAAGAACTATGTTTATATTTCATAGCTGAGGGGGAAGGGTCAGAGAGCAAACAAAAAGACTCACCATTGATCCAGCTCTGCTCTCAACCCCTATTTTCTTATTCACAGATAAACCCTTTCAGATGTACCTAGTTCCTTCAGGGCTGAAGGTGCAGAGCAGGCATCTCTGCAGCCAACAACAACAAACACTAACACCAACTTTGCACGTTTCCATGGCCATGGTGCCCCAGAGACCTCCTCTTTCATGCACACACTCCTCCCCTCCAAAGCTACCTCATCACCATCTCTGTGAGGTTGGGGAAGGAGGGACAGGTCAGCTACACTCACTCACCAGTAGATTTTGTTTCTAGGGGGAAGAAGAAGGAGGGAAAAAAAAAAAGGTGTTTCTGTTTTTTCATTCTTTTCCCCCTTTCTTATTTGCTCGGGTCTTGTTACCTGTCCCATGTGGTTACTGGTGGAAGAGATATGGTGTCATTAAAGTGCAGAGAAGTAGCACAGGGAGCACTGTTGCACAACCAGCAGCCACTAGGATCACGCTGGTGTCCCTAGGGCAGCACGGGCAAAACGGAGCAATATTTTCCAATAAACACTAAAACCACTTGCAGTTAAGCCTCGTGCTTAGTCTGGCATGGGAGTACATGGCACTGGTAGATCAACCACACCACAAACTGACTCGGGTCCATTTGGGGTCAATGACAGCTTCAGCCAACCACATGCTTGTGGCCAGCACTGCAAAAGGTGCTGCAGAGGCTGGATGGGACTGACAGGAGGTTGGAGGGGCACCCCCAGGAACATCCCAAGGGCAGAGGGAAAAAAAAATCCCAGGCCTCTACTACTAGCACAAAGGAGCTTCACCACTTCTAGGAGGGAGTTTGGGATTGGTACAAATGGGGGAAGAGTCAAGGAGTGAGGAAAATGCCAGCCTTAGGGAGGGGAGGCAGTGGAGCTCAGCTCATCATATTAGCACTTGTTTGCTCACACAGCAACACTTCAGCACAAAGAAAAGCAAATGTCCATTACAATCTCTCATTTCTGAACTAGTCTCCTGCATATTTATTCCTATTGACTGACAAGTGGAACAGCACACATCGATCATCTTGTTAATCAGGTATTCTTGCAGCAATGCGTGATGCAGTTTAAATAAGCCAGGTTAAGTTCCTTGTGTACACAAGGAAGCTATTATAAGAAAATGTAATGATGAAACCACTTCTTGCAAGAAGCAAGCAGAGGTTGAGCACCTTATATGCTTTGGAAAATTTTACTTCATTTATATCATTTTTCATGACCTTTTGCTTAGCATGACGTGGTGCTGTCCCCCAGCTGTGACCAGTTTGGCTTGAAAGTCAAGATTTTGCAAGCCTGACTAGTGAAACCTCCTCAGGCTCTAAGCTTTCAGGGAACTCAGTACCTTCCTTTTGAGGGGGCATCTCTTCTATATAGTGTGTTTTGGAAGTTCAAAAGAATGACCACTCCTGAGGCTACTGCTTAGATGCACAGCAGTTCTTGGCAGGCAGGAGTGCTGAGTTACTGTGGTCCTGTGCTCAGAGGAAAAGGTCCTTCCTGCCCATGGCACAGATGGAGGAGACACCAGCACTGCCACAGAGGAAGGACACTGGTAACAAATGAGGCTGCCCAGCCCCAGCTGTGCACCCCACTGCACAGCTGACCCTGTTGCCCAACCTCCCAACACAATTACATTTACAAAAGCATCTGATTTGCAGAAATAGTGCTCAGTCTCAGCTCCTGCCAATATCAGCAGAGACTACATGTACTGAGATACTGAAAAGTCAGCATGGTATCACCAGCCTGTGCTTCCCCTCTCCCACTTTTATGAGGGTGGCTCGGCCTCTTAGGGGCCATAACTGAATCTTTATGAAGCCCTTGGATGGGTTTTACTGCAAAACAACGCTGAGAATGCACATGCACGATTACACCAGGACAATGGCCTGAAGTTAACAATCGCTTCCTGTAATTGTCTGAGGCAGCCTGTAGAACCAAGAATCATCTCACGATAAATCCTTGTTGGTCATTTACCATCATTAATCTATACTGTCAGAATGAATTAGGTGCAGAGGAGCATATTAATTACAGTGCAGATGACACTCCAGCTTTAATTATCAGGACTTCAAAGTAAACAGTGCCAGTTAATCAAGCTGAGTACCACGGAGGCTGTTGAAGGAAAGTGCTGTTCAGCTGGAGGCACTGACATCCAGCCTGCTGGGTCTGCAGTTACAGCAATGCCATTCTAGCTTTAGTTTGCCAAATTGCTCTCTATTTCTATCCACATTAGTCAGGTCTATGGGAACACTTTTTTCCACTGCCTATGACATGCCTCAAATTAGGGGTGACCAATTTTGTCAATATGTAGCCACCTAGCTTTATTTATAGAACATTTCATATTACACAGCAAAAGTTCCCACTGTCTTTTTATGCCTGTTGCATAAAATTTTGCATTTAACAGCTACTTACTCATTTTATTTGACAACTAAGGCTACATTTTCACAGGTTGTTGTTCCCATTTCAATATTATTTTATGGCATTTTCTGGAGGGCTGGAATAAACCTAAACATCTGAACAGTTTGTAAAGCACTGGCAGAGCAGCTAGCAGTGTTGCAAAGGCCCCCAAATCCCATCAGGCAAACGTAGCCCTTTTGTTATTGTAGGACCAGAGACAGAAACTCTAAAAGCCCATCAGATTCCTGCTGGCACTCTCCGTGTGAATTCCAGCAGGCAGGCTGACCACTCACTCTGGCTGTCACCAGCACCAGGCTCCTGGGGAGAACAGATAAAGTTGTTCTCCACGTCTCCTGCAGACAGGACATGAGGAGGTGCACTACACAGCACAGAGAGAGCATGGCAGGAGGAAACACTGCAATGCTAAAGCTGTACAGGTGTTGGAGTGGGCTGCTCAGTGCAGCTGGGGATTTCCAGCAGCACAGACTTCCACAAGCTGGGTATCCACTGCAGAGCCTGGGGCTCACAGAGCCTCTGGAAGCGGGGGGGTTCACTCTCCTATTCCCCGCTGCTTCACACAACTTGTGAAAAACACTCAATTCTTCCTGAAACTGGTGTACAAAATGCAAATGCCTGAGGAGATCCAAGTGGCCTGTGAAATGTCCTCAAGGAGAGCAAACCAAGGAAATAAGGAGTTACAGAAACCAATAAAGTAAAATCACTGTGGGGAATTTAATCACCCAGGAGACAGGAAATTCAAGGCTATGGTACCCATGACAACTACTATTTGTCTACAGTGTATGGAACATTAACCTTAACTCCATATGCGGAAACAGAAGAAATTATGGGACATATCAGGTATGAATGCATATTTCATGCACAGGGTACTCTTTGAGGACTACTGTGGAAGCAATAATTAAATTTCCTGACTGCAAAGCAAGTAGGTTTATGCACAAGCAGCTCTTCTGAGCCACGAGTGAACATCACCAGACAGAGCTCCCAGCTCACCCCCATGGCTTAGGCAGGGAAGATTCAAGGACTCAGTTTGGTCATAGCATCATCTCCTGCCGTGTAAGCTTCTGGCTGCTGTTCAGACTTTGTTTTGAGAATTGCTGTGTGTTGATTTAGGAAATGTTGTGATGTTTCTTTCAGTTGTTGGGTCAACAAGGATTCTGCATTTCTTGTATGTTTTCCTTTTTAGCAACTAAAGCAACATTCACCCTTCAACAAGGCAGAAGTCCAGTTCCTGCTGGGTGATCAGTTTACTCGAATGCGAGAACCAGATTATTGCTGAGTTAGACAGCAAACAAGTTATCAAAACCTGAGAGAGTTTTGCACTTGTCTTGAGCTGAATTTTAACCCCTGGCTGGATACTGTGGAGTCACATTACTTACAGCAAGAGCCAAAACCAAACCAGCCAGATAGACAGCAACTCTCTGGATGGAACTGTTGTTCTCAGTGTCTCAATTTTTACATGACCTTAGACAATTGCTGACTGGTATATCTATTGTTGCTAAAATTTGGAAGACAAGATTTATGAATATAGAAACAAACAGCAGAAGTATAGCAACTGAGAAAACTAATTGCAATCAGGTGAGAAGGGGGGCTGTTGAAAGAAGGATTTTTTTAACAATAAGTTACTTCTATCTTTTGTCACTGCCACAGGACACAGAAGCAGGCAGTGTGCTTGGTTATGACCTATCACTAGCTGACTCTGGAGGTGCCATGTGCTGTTTCCTCTTTGGGCAGCTAAACCCATGGCCCAGCATCTCCCACATGGAATTTTTCAGCAAGAGCAGGGCCTGATGCTAATCCAACCCATGAGTCTTAATAAAGTGATTTAACACATCCACAACACCAACCACCACAGCTTAGGCTGGACCTCTGTCACCACTTCATGGGCAGTTGGATGATGCCAAAATCCAGCCATGCTCACGGACGGGCTGGTGGAGTCAGTGCAGCAGCAGCTGCACTCTCCAGGGCAGGCTCAGGTGCTGTGGGGTGGTGAGTGCCTTTCCAGGCTCCCCATCCCTGCTCAGTGCCTCACACATGGGGGGTTTGGGGTGCTCCCTGCTCTTTGCTCAGTGGGGCTCCCTGCAGGGGCAAGGAGGGAGCAGTCGGAAACAGTAAAACTCTCCTCCCAAGCAGCAGCATCTTCAGGCAGTACCCTGCCAGAGGGCTTCCATCCAGTAGTTTTGGACATATTTAACTGAGTCAAGGCCACATTTACTTAGCAGCAATTCAAAGTGAGGAGATCTCCCACTGTGAAAAAGATTGGTGTTTCTTTCACCTGCACTTCAAAATAAGATGCTCCCATGAGCTGCCTCTGCCAGGAAACATCTCAGGGCTGTCCCAGCCCACACCAAGCTGAAGGCATGGCTGGGACAAACAGCCCAAGCACACTCTGCACAACCTGGTTCACACTTGTAGCCTGGACACATGGTGAGCAGAAAGCAGCAGTGTCTCTCCATGGCTGAACTACGTAGAGGTCAGGCTTGCCCAGGGGCTCTGAACCGTGTCCTGTGGGCTGTCACCACTCAGATATACTCTAGTTCACATTCTGCCCACCCTCCTACTTCTTCCTGAAGTCCCTGAAAACCTCCGAGTCAGCTCTGAAACAAAGGCTGATGGCCCCTCACCAGCAACAGCTCACTGGTTTGAAACTCCCCATAGGGCCATAAAAGCCAGAAACAAACCATTT
Source organism: Leptocoma aspasia (assembly GCA_013399835.1). Lineage (NCBI taxonomy): Eukaryota > Metazoa > Chordata > Aves > Passeriformes > Nectariniidae > Leptocoma > Leptocoma aspasia. The sequence continues at coordinate 2,153,903 of VXAX01007135.1, forward strand.
CAACAGGAAGGAAAAAAGCATGAGGCACTCTTCTTGCAAATACCCACTGAGGGCAACACCAGAAGGGTGCCAGGGTTAGCCCAGCTGATCAAGAGCCATGTGGTAACACCAGCATCCTTCATGCAACGTCCTGCTCCAGGGAAGGAGGGGGCTCCCAGCAGCAGTTTTTCCCTCTGCTCTTGGCACAGGCATGCTCCTGCAGCAGGGTTTTGTGCCACTGCAAACCCCAGAGCAGTTTCAGGAGGGCTGGGCTGAAATCACCAACCTCATTTCCAGAGAGTGGTTAATAACCTTGGACTCTTCTCACTCTGTCTTAAATATGAGCTACTCCTCATCAGGGAGAAATCAGGATTTGATGCTGCACAGAAATGAATAGCTGAACAACCCAAGCCTTGAGAAGTTTTGCATATGTTTTCACAGAAGTTATTGCAGGTTCTGGAATTAATCTGGCCAGAAACCACCAATATATCTACATGCTAACCTGAGTTGAGGCAGGTTTGAATACTGCTGAAAAATCCCAGCCTGTGAATGATTTCCATTTCTGAATTTCTCTGCCCTGCTGTTTATGGAAAGGCAAAGAAGTAGTGATGAGGTAAATGTGTTTATGAATGCACTACTGTTACCTTTCTACTCTAACAACTCACAGGAATTACTTTACCACCCTTATTTATTGCTAATCAAGCTCACCACTGGGGGAGGAGAAGGAATAAATTCTGCCACAAAGTTTGTGCTAAGTCATTTTTTCTTCATCACAGGAAAGCCATAGCCCAGGCAGTCTTATTTGAAGCCTGGTTTGAAATATCCCTTTTCTAGGAGTTTGCTCTTCTTTCTTAGAAGTGCTCACATTTTAGCCAGCACCTCTTCTGTAGAGCAGCAAGAGCAGCCTGAGCTGCAGCGGAGCAGCAAAGTCCAAGTGCTCAGCAAGCTCCCCTGAACTCCTGTTTGAAGAGTTTCCTCAAAAGCTGCACCAGCTACTTTGCCAGCTAATCTTTCCAGCCTGCAGCTACAGAGCAAAGCATAGCTGTGGACCTGTGTCAAAGGTACATTTGTTAACACATTTCCCCTGGAGTGCTAATTAACATTTACATCAAGTACTATGAGAGTGAAAAAGCTTCAACACAAACACACACTGCAGGGAAATGTGGAGAGTAGTGTACTGTTTGCCCTTCAGGAGCTGGTGAAAATCCAGTTTGTTTTGTAATCTTCTGCTCTCTAAAATCAGACATTTCTTCAAGTTAATAACTAACCAGTTCTTTTTCATTTAAAATCCTCTAAAAGCATTTAGAATTGTATGACAGCAAGGCCCTGCTGGCCCTGGTGTGAGCCAGCCCACGTGCAAGTCTCTGTGCTCAGCCACAGCACAGGCATAGCCCAGGCTAACCACAGAAAATGATAGTATTTTATGATTTTATAATAAACATAAACAAAAGAACATCAACACACTTTTGCTTAAGATTCAACCCTCTTAAACTAAACACTAAGATGGGAAACACAAACAGAAATATTTGTAGCTGGATCTTCAATTACCACATTTTGGGATGCTGACAAAAAGCTCTAATGAGTAACACTTGTACTCACAATGAGAGGCAGACAAAGTTATTTGCAAACACAAATTTGCACTTGAAAGATGCAAAGGCAGTTGCTGAACAGCTGAATAATGAGCTATTCTCAATACTATTTCTCAATATTTATTGAGAAAAAATTTGCTATCACTGTGAAGTAAAATTTTAAGACTGCAACCAATATAACTAAAATATGGCTAAAAAAAGTCCTCTAGATTTTTCCCAGGGCAGGGAGAAGATTTTTCCATTTTTTAAAGGAAAAACTAAAAAATATAAGGTTCAAAGAAAGAAAATCATATTCTATGAGCCACAAAACAATAGTATGGAAATCTCCACCTACTCTGTAAACTTTTAGGCCATGACAGAGTGCATGTTGTTACTCAATATATTCTCTCCTGCCACAACCGTGCATCCTGCCCAGGCTCCCATGAATTCAAATCTATGTCTAAAAAAGCACCAATAGGCACACTTGCAGATGTAGTAAAAACTGACTGAGCACACTACTTCCAGAAATCAGTTTCTAGACCTCTGCCTCCACAGAAGTGAGGATCTGAGATGAATAATATATACTATGAAAGCACAGACTTTTTGATTGCAAACTGCTCTAGAGTTCTGTGAACATATTTTGTTTTTGTTGCCAAATATTTGAGGCAAATAATTTTCAACCTTCATGTTTACAAACTACTCTCATTGGTTTGTCCCCCCCTTTTTTTTTTTTGAGTGTTGCTTCTGCCTTTTAAATGGATATCCAACTTTGTAAACAAAAAATAAGTGTGGCCAACAGCAAATGCAGCAGCAGTTTTTTTAAGTTTTGTTAGGCAGGCTGAAGTGAAGGACCCTAAGTACTGATGGGAATGACTGTCTGGGCAGTGCCATGGGAGATGCACCAAGCAATCAATGCTGAGATGTTCCAACAGGACAAGGTGTTTGTGTTTCTTCTGCTTGACCAGCTCTTCAAACTTCTTTTCATTAGATACACACTAAGATACTTCACTAAGAAGCAAGCACATTTTCAACAAGTAGCAAGCACTCAGGTATTTTCAGATTTCCAGTTTCCTTAGTTCTCTGTCTTAGTTTCCAGTAACTCCTATGAAGAAAAGGCAATACTGAGCTGGAACCTAAACTGGCACATTTCTGACATGACCTCCCAGAGACTCCTTCTCCACAGCACAAATGTCTGGACTGAAATCCTGGCCTCAGCACAGGCAACAGAAAATCTTCCACCAGTCCTCTCCAAAACTTGTGAAGATAACAAACCCCAGTATTTTGGGGGAAACAAAAATGGAAGTAGAATGTCCAACTTCCAAAATGCTAATCACTTAATTTCAAGTAACAGGATGAGATTAATATAAACACGCTAACCTGTCCAAACTGGAAATCTTTCAAACGTCAAGCACAGGAAACAACAAGGTGTTTTTTTTCAGGCAGGATGTCAGAGTTACCCCCGTGGTTATATGTGAGCTGAGGACAATGTTATTACATGAGATCAGATTACAAACACAAGCAAACAGAAAACAATCTCTGAACGTCACTGTTGGGATTTGACAAGAGGCACAGCTGACCCATGCAGGAGGCTGAACGCTCTCCAGTGAGCTCTGGCGGAGTAGGAGCAATTGCTGCTGGACACTGAGTTCCATGCTATCAAATTGTCCATTTGTTTGCCCAAGTTAATTCTTATCTTACCCTATGATTGCTATGGTTTTACTCAACATATTTGACCTACAAATCTTAAAGCAGTGGCTTTGCTAAAATTATATGAAGTTTCTGGATTCTCCAAACACCTAAAAAGAACTACTTTGGTAGTTTCCACAGCACAGAAACCTACAGTTACTCAGATATTTGAAACTTCCAGTGAGGTGGATGACAGTCGCTTAACCACACACATTACCATTTCATTTCTGTTCCTAATGTTTAGCACAGCCTTGCTCTAAGGAATTTCTGAAGTTGTTTACAAAGCTGATGCAGAGGTTACATTCAGTCTGGTCCAAGGGCAATGGTTTACTGAAGTCACTTGTAAACAGCAGAAAGATAGTATTTTCTGTAACTGAGGGAGGAGGAGGAATAAAAGTTCTCACCTTGCACCAAGGACCATTAGAGACAGAGCTGGTTTCCAAAATATCTGCTCCTTCATTTTCTTCCATGTCTGATTAGTTGCAAAACTTTGTTCTCCAATGCAAAACATTAAATCACCCTCCAAGCAAAAGCAAAGCAAGCCATGCAGGCTCCAGTACCCCAGTTTGTGAAAGCCCTGCAATAAGTCACATGTCGGTTTTATGATCACTGGTCTAATCCAAGGTTGCAGATCCTGGTTCCGTGCTGGATTTCACAGAGCTTGGCCTTTCTTTTAAGCCTTAACAGTTCCTCTTGTCAGGCATTTACCTCCTCCAGCCCTTCCTTGTGGCTCCAGGTTTTCACATAACAAATGGCAAACGTTTCCAGCTCCCCAGGCGCTGTCGGAGAACTGGCACCGAACCTCTGATCATCTCAGGAGAAGCCTGACAGCAGAGTGCAGTACGTGGCCACACCTCTCTGCTGCCAGAGCTGGCCTAGACCATAAAATCAGAAGCAAGGTCACCCAGCAACCATCCACTCAACGTCACTACAGTAATAAAGCCAACTTACATTCAACTTCTTCCTTGGGTAGATAAATATTTTTGTTAGAAGAAAGAAGCCCAGGGAAGATGGCAGGAGGCTGACTGTTCTGAGCTGAGATACGTAAGTTCTGATCGATGCAAAGCTCTCAGCAGACATTCATGGGCCACATACAAACCCACGAGGCTCTGTTTGTGAATGCCACTGGGGTCAAACCACTAAGCATTTTTCCCTAAGGATGCATAGACCCTGTACTCCAGCAGGCTAGGTGGGTAATGTCCACAGGATATTTTTCAGCAGAGATCACAAGTTCCCATCCAGGTGCCCACAAGACTTTCATCTGCCACATGCTCAGCTTTAAAAAGTCTCACTCACTCTCAAAAGTCTATATAAAATAGAGATGAATTTACAAAATAGCCTCCATTCCCTACCAGAGTCAGTAAAAATCAGGTCATACCATAAGACTGCATACAGGAGCTTTCTCAAGCAAATGGAGTATTTTTCTCAGGAGCAACCACATCCCTAAAGGAGCACACTCAATTCAGGAAATGACGTTTCTCTCCAAACACACACACATGTTGGAGCGAAGGGCTACAATAAATATAAATAAAAGCAGATAACAAAAGATCGACCCTCTCTGTTCTGTTTGCACTGTGTATCAGGCAGTGCCACTGCAGATAGCTGGTGCCCTAAAATTTCGAAACCAACTGTGATCTCTGACATCTATTCAAAGACAAACACGGCTTCATTTTCAGTGCAGCCACTTGGTCTGTCTCAGGAAAGGCCTCTCTTTAAAGAAAAAGAGAGGAATCCAGGGTCACTGGCTACTCTGGAAAATTAAGGCCACTTCCCCCCCGCCCTCTGATATACAACTTTTCTTTCTATATGGCAGGATTTTTTTTTTTTCCTTTGGGGGGTGGAGAGTGGCAACTGTGCAGGAAGATTAAAGTTAATTCTGTTCAAATATAAAATATTTTAATCCAATGCTCATATTGGCAGCATCATTAAAAATTAGCCGTACCAGAATCTGATTTTTAGACCTCTTTCTGCCACTGAAGCAGAAAGTGCATAAGTGATTTGGTTGAGATCACATGCTGAAATATAATCATTATTAGTCACATAGGATTTCATGAGATATTTCTCAACACTTTTTAAGCAGTTTGAGATTACATTTTATCAAAATTGTCAGTAACTGGAAGTGTCTGTCTTGTTGTGACATAATAGTTACAGACCCTCAAACACTCAGTATGGTATATCTGACTGAGCCCAGTGTACACATTCTTTGATTATGTATTTATTTCAAGGAAGTGAAGACAAAAGCGACAAAAAAGGCAAGAATTTTGAGGGCATAGGTGTGTCTTTAGGGAGAGAGCAAGGCAAAAGGTGAGTGCAGATTTGGAAACCAGCAATTTAGCTTGTCTCTACCACTGATTTTTTGATTTCGAGAGGCAAATCAAAAGCCCCGTGCCTCAGTTTCCCCTCCTATGCTATGAGACCAGCAATACTCAGCATTAGTATCTTAACCAGCAAACAGTGCACTGGAGATGTTCAACATCTTCACAAACTTGCACCTCTCTCTACTGACAGGCAGGCTCCTTCTACGATTTACCCACAGAAACTCAAGGAAAAGCAAAGCTGACTTAGCTCCACATGCTCCAGTGTAACCCCAGCAGGCACAGGTGTAACCCCGGCACGCACGGGTCTAACCCCGGCCCAGGGGTCCAGCACAAGCCTGCAGTCCCTGGGCTCCCGGGCTTTGCCTCATTTCACTGCAGCAACACATCTGAGCAAGTTTTGTCTCTTGAAATAATTCACATCGACTCACTATCCAAACCAGCAGATAACCAGATGAGGAACTTCCTTCCCAGCTAGAAGATTCTGCTACAAATATTCACCAAGTTTACAGAATCACAGAATCGCAAGGTTGGAAGAGACCTATAAGATTATCGAGTCCAATCCAGCCCTAAAAATGTCCCTTTTGTGATTTCGTATGCCCAGGTCATTTTCTGAGAGCCAAGGAGCTTTCCCAGCACAGAACCCCAGAGTCTCTCAGCCCTGGCTCCCAGGGCACCTCTGGCCAGCCCTCCCTGCCCAGCTGGGAGCCAGCTCAGCCTCAGGCAGGGTGCAGGACAAGAACAGGGAGGGGACTGTACCAATCTTTGCCCCAATTATTCACAAGGGCTGTTCATTACAGCAGCTTCAAGGATCCTTTTTTCTACCATTCCTTTAATTCTCTTGGGCAAAAAAATCTCTGATCACTAATTGCCATTTGAATTTTAAGAGAGCAGGCAAGGGGCCTGCCTGAAATATCAAATTGCTTTGCATTTTGTTTTTTCTCTGGTTTCTCTTTACAGGTCACCCATTTAGTGACATATTAGCTGTGTTCCAGAGTAGGCAAACCCAGCCTTCTGAAGTTTGCTTGCATTAAATATCAGGCAAAAGTGCTGTATCTCATTATCCACTTAGGTGTCCATGTTATGTCTTCTGCTTTGATGACATTCTGTGGCAGTAATTTTCACAGGTTTTTTTGGTTTTGAATTGGCCATTTCCTAATTTAAAACAGCAATCAAAGGAAACACTTTCCACATACGCAGCATAACATAAGATAAACTTTCCTATGGTTGCTGTGGAGAAGCAAACACACAAGGTTTTCAGCTTCAACCTTTAGTTTAAACCAGACATCTGTTTCGAGTTGTGTCAGATCACAGGAAGGATAGCCCACAGCTTGGTTTACTCCAAACTAATTTAGGAAATCAGAACTCTCCCCATGGATGAGTCACGAGCTTCTTGGGCAATGACAGGCCAGACACATTTGTCTCTGCAGCTCGGTGGTTTTCCCTGCAAAACGGGTGATGGCTCTTTCCCCCATCTGGAGGTGACTTGCAGCTGGAGGATGTAGCCCCAATACCAAGCCCGTTTGTGCATCTGCAGTCCTGATGTCAAAGTCCACCAGGAAAGAAAACAAAGGATGAAAAAGAAAAGGGAAAGTGCAGAATGGGTCTAAAGATGGCTTTGAAGTACAGCCCAGGAGTGGAGATCAGGAAGTGAGAGCTGTAATTGCAGCTGGGTATCAGTTTCCTCTTTTATTTCAGGATCGCCCACAGCATGCTGGAGCTTCTCCCTCAGAAAGCAGGCAGGAGCAACACTCACCTCTACAGGAGAGCAGATGCTGCTGTTAAATGGAAGAGCCACAGAGACAAAACTGCTCTTTGCATTTCTAATGCAGAGGAAAACAAAGTACCTTGAACATGTCTGAAATTACTTGTACTACTTCTGGACCAGCCAGGAAAGCTAAAAACTATTTCTTATTTTGCTTCCTAAGGAAGTTGCACTGTATTGCTTGTGGGCTCTGCCTGAGTTTCTTGAAATGGGGCCAGATTCAAGCAAACTCAATAGAGAGGAGACATCAGGTTCACAAAAGCAGGTGGTCCAGCAGACCAGAGAGGTCCTGGAAATATCCCCAGAGTGGAAGGCTCCCAGCTGAGCTCACGTCATTGAGGGATGTCTGTGACACCCAGTGTCACAGACAGGGTGCATTTGACATCAGTCTGGGGGCAGGTTTATTCCAAGCTGCCTTGAGCCTGGCAGTGCTTGCCATTAGTGACACCCCAGCACTGTTCAGACCTCACCAACCTGCACGTTCAGCTGCTCACAGGATGGGTGCAAACATAAATCTGGGACCTCAGACCTGACAGGCCTTTGACCCAAGCCCTGGTAAGGCTCCCCTTTGTGGAAGCTGCCCTGGCCTGGCACTTCCAAGCTGCTGCCTCAAGCAGATGTGTCAGAACAGGTTAATAGACATCCTGCTGTAACTTTAATGCTATTAGCCAACATTAAACAAAGGTTTAATTTTTTTTTCCTTCCCAAGATAAGCCGCAAGGCAGGGATCAGGGCTGCTGTGAGAAAACACGGATTCTTGGTGTAGTGAAATAAACCTGTTTGTTCCAGTTACAAAAGGTTGTGAGCTGAACTCAGGGGCCCAAGCTATCAGGGAAATGACAGCATCTTGAAGACCATTGCAAAGGATTTAGGTTTTGGTATTTGCTAGGCATACCTTGAGTGTTTGACCATTATAAATCTTTTCTTGTTTAGGAAAGAAATCTCATTTTTCATGATATTATGCTTATCTTTTAGCAGAAGCAGGGGCAGGATATGATTATGCTGGTGCTTGCAGATAGCAGTGGTGCAGTACAGCCCATCTCTCAGCTTCACAGTGAAGAAAACGAGCTACAATTGTGAAATCATTGCCTAACAATTGATAAGGACAACTGCTGCAATCCTCTCCCTGCCTCCACTTGGCCAGCATCCCAATTACCACATTGCTGGATATATAGAAAAGAGAATGGCAGTGAAGTTAAAGTACAAGCCACACACATGAAAGACAGAGAATTTATCTCCATGTCTAGTCTGGTTTCCTCTTTCACCTTTGGCCAAGTAATTCTGTCTTTGCAATTCTTCTTTTTCCTCCTTTTATGACAATATTTACCACCTTCCTGACAGCCCTTGGGTTCTCCCAAGAAATGGGGCTTTGTAAATACGGTTGGAGGAGAAACCTGTCCCTTCAAAGAAAGCCATGTCAGGTACCTTGTACAAGGTGCTGCAGGAGACTCCTTTAGGAGGCCTTTGCTTTGCAGAGGAATGAGGTTTCTCATTGCCTTGTTTCAAACCAAGACCATCATTCCCATTTCACCCTTCTTTTCAAAAACTCCCTAGGGAGTTCCATAACACCTTGCATGTGATGCCAGCTCTTGATGTCAGCAATCCCAAGAAAAGTCCAGTCCACCACAAGACCAAAGAGATTTGGCTCACACATTCTCACCCTGAAATGAAGAGAGATGTATGCAATTTCTGTCTCCAAAACATATGACTCTTGAGAACAGCAAGCCCACACCCTCTATTGCCACTACCACACTGAAGGATGCAATGACTATTTTCTCCCATGAGAGAAAAGCCTGTGGTAAACCAAATACTTGTATGTATTAAGTATTAGATAAATGCTGATGAAGTGTTAAGTAATGGTACTTTCAATATATTTTAGAACCCCAACTGTGTTATCACTTCCTATTCCACACAGATGCCCCATGCTCAGTGGCAGTTGTATTGCTCACTAGACAACTGCAGGACAAAACCTCACAAGTTTTGCATGAGCTGAGTAACAAAACCTGGGTCACTGAACTCTAGCTCCCCTGAACACAGTTCAGTATTACAACCAGATAGGGCCAGACTCTACCCAACATCCCTAGAAACATCAAGCAGGTCGCCCAGCAGTTATTTCAGTGCCTTGCTGACTCAGAAGTAATACAGACAAAAGAGGAAACAGGAGAGATTGCATTTGGATTTAAATTTGCTGTACAGCATAAATGAGGCTTTCCCAAGACAATATTTCAACTTGCAAAAGAAATAACATGCAATTTGCAAGCAATTCCTGCTTCTGTAGAAACTTAAATTGCATTTTGTCCTAATGAGTTGGAATTTCTTAAGGGTAATGTGAATAGATCCTAGTTAATCTTAAATTCTAGTTCTTCCAAATACATTTTATATTTCTAAGAACAAGTGGTATGTTTTCATTAACTGAAGGAAATACTCTAGAATTAATCTGAGGGAACAGGAACTGCCAAGATAGACTACATCATCCACAGAAATCTCACCTCAATAAAATACCAGTTGGGTCTCAATAAAATACCAGTATTTGGTCTTAATTTCCTGTAAAGGAGGAGGCATAACTGAACCCCAAGAAGGTTTCTAAAAGAACATGGAATGACCCTATAAATATATGGCTTTTGGGCCATAATTTTAAAGTTAATGGCTATGTCAAAACATGTGATGCTCAGCCCATGTGAGGGAGGTTTAAAAGGCAACAGTCATCCTCATTTGGCCCTGATTTGATTTCTGACAACCTCTGTAAACCTAAACAATACAGCCAGCCCTTAAGGAAACATCTGTGGCCCTACACTCAGAGCCTTTGTTTTCACATGTATAGATATGTACTTTTTGGATGCTGAGAAATAATACTTTATGTATTATCAAACAAATTATATCTACAGCTGGGAACAATCTTGAGGTGTTTTCAAGGACTTTGATCAAAACATCATCAGAAACAAGATGAGTAAATAAAAAATGGTTCTAAAACATCCCTTAGGGTAGGCTGGAGGAAAGCTACTGGTGTCACAGCAGCACCCTCTAGTGCTGCTGTCACTGGGCTTTGCCAGCACTTACTGCATAAAATTTGACATCTGGTGTCAGGATGAAACTTCTCTTGTCCTAGACACAGCTCACAATAAGGTCAGAATATCAACATCATCTTATGGACAAAATGAGACATAGATGGCTGTGGAGACAAATTCACCATTACTAACAAATATTTTAAGGGAGAGCTTGCAATTAGCTGTGTTAACAGCACCTACAGCCCAGTACCTCCCAAATTATGGAAAAAAAGACCAGTGGAAAGGCAGAGGTTATTTTTTGGTCGTTCAGTGAAAAAAGAAATGAGATTCCTCTCACAGACTCCAAGTAACATAGAGACATAGCACAAAATTAACAACTGTGCTGTGTTTTACCCCCAGGCAGCAATGATGCCCCAGGGAGCCTCTTGCTCACTTTCCCTGGTGGGATGGGGAACTGGAAAGGTAAAAGTGACAAAGCTCATGGGTTGAAATAAACAGTTCAATTGGTAAAGCAAAAGCTGTGCCCACAAGGAAGGCAAAATAGGGATTTATTCACCACTTTCTATGGGCAGGCTGTTCAGGAGAGCAAGGCTCCATCAAACCTAACAGTGACTTGAGAAGACAAACACCATCACAGCAAACATCACCTCTTCCTCCTTCTCCCCCCATGCTTTCTATGCAGAGCATGGTCTGGGATATTCCTTGGGCCAGTTGGGATCAGCTGTCACAGCTCTGTCCCCTCCCAGCTCCTCAGCCCTGTGAAATCTCTGCTCAGCAGTAACTACAACCTCCCTGTGTTATCAACACTGTTTCCAGCACAAATCCAAAACAAATCCTGAGACCAGCTACTGTGAAGAAATTAACTATGTCCCAGCCAAAACCAGCACACAGTCACTACAAAATAGGTACATAAGTCTAAGTCCATAAATGAGCTAAATACTCACCTGCCACAGTGGTGAACACAAAAAGATGCAGGCAAGATTGAGCATGTAAAACAGGGTGGGTGAGATCCCACACTCGAGGAGAAGAAGAAGGTTAAGCATGACTTTACAAAAACAGTTAATGCTCTCCTAAAGTCACAGAGCAGCTGCAAAGCAACCAAGCCACAGTGACCACCACCCTTTCTCCACCTCATTCCCTGCAGCTGTAGGGAAAGCCCAGGAGGAATTAGGTTGCCTTAAATGCTACACAGAGCCACACCCATCCAAAGCTGTCAACAACTCGGCCTTCATCCCATTACATGAAATTTTCAGAATATGCTTTCCTCCAAGTGCCTCACATGGGATGAGGCCGCAATTTCAATCACACTGGGTTTGTCACTGCAGCATCCAATACCCCAAACAGATGAGGTGAATATCCAAAACACCCTAAAGGTAAGTACTGGTATGTTAAAAACAAAAAATCCTCTGATGCAGTAGGACAGGTATATTATATATTGGGAAACAACACCAGTGAGATACCAACACAAGTTTTTCTACCTGCAGAAGCATAGTTAAGTCTATCAGGTCCTTTAATGATCATCCCTGTAGATAACAGATAGATTAACATACCCGAGGGAGTATGACTATATAGATAGATTAACATACCCGAGGCAGCAGTCTCTGCCAGCTGGAATCACCCTCATGTTACCCTCTCTGGGTCTCAGACAAAGTGTTTCTCCCTCATTCTTGTCATTTGAAAGCAAAGATAGATCAAGAATAGATTTTGTCACAGATCGAGCAGAGAGAGGGTGTAAACTGTTACAGAGCATGCCTTGGATTTTGGCAGTTCACGTTTTGTGGGGCTGCACAATTCATGACACTCCCAATCTGATGAAAATAACATAGCAGTAAAACACTCTTTGGAAGGTTGTGTTTCTCATTTATGTATTTGACTTCGTTAAGTCATAACTTGTGATAATTTGCTATAAACTAATGATTGAACCACTGATGGGACATCATTCATTATCATAAAGCTATTTCCTGCCTGCTTAATTAAGTTCAGAGAATGCTCTAGCAGAAGGAAAGCAGAAGCAGACCCTCTTGAGAAGTGATAAATGCTGGAGGATGAGGGGGATCCTGACAGTTTCAGCCCAGCTAAACACACTGGGTTGCTCCTTAGCAAGAATAAAGTGGCTCAGATAGTCTGGAATGCTGGAACAGGGAAATCAACTCTAGAAGCATCTTTAACTACCAGAAACATATATGGATCCAACACTCAAATTTCCACCTGCACTGCATAACACCAGAAAAAAAAAAGTTCTGCAATGATCCTAATTTGTGACATAAAAACCAAGACTAATTTTAAATGGAGATGAGTAGACATCAGCCTAGCCTTGTTAGGCATTAACAGCAGTTGCAGAACTGTCCACCAGGCTTTCCAGTTTGGGTTTTTAATCATATGGGTAGCAAGTAATGGAGCCAAAAGATAGTATTTTAAACTGGACAGCAGAAACATTCAGAAAACACTGAAGCAAGAAAAAACCAGTTTCTGCTAGGACAGACATAGCTCTAAGCAACTGACTGGGAAAAAAACATTCTTTCCCTTTTGCCCACTAAGTAGGGCAAACACCCCCCTCCCTTCCTGTAGTTTGTCTCACATTGGCCCTCAGCGTTCCCAGCCATGAACTCCACATACAAACAGGAGATTATTCCTTTCTCAGAGTCTTTACCTTCTTCCCACATCCTCTCTGCCTTGGTGCTGGTACTTTAAGAATTGTATCTTATCTAAAAAAGCAGACATGAAGAGCCTTTATTACAGGCATCTGTATGAGTACACATGCCTTGTCATAACCAGCAAGTTTACTGGAGCCTATTTCAGCAGGAAAATGGGAGGAAAATCCCAGCTCCCCAGGGCCCCTGCCCAGGGAGTGGTCAGCTAATTCCCTGCTGCTGGTTGAGCCCCCCTTAAAACCTCACTGTGAATTGGCTAACTGATTTATCATCTGTCCTTACAGCCCTAACTGCAGCTTTAGACTGTCTGTTTGAAAGCTGAAGCTGACCTCTGAAGCAAGTATTTAAGGTCTGCATAGCCAGTGAAAAATAATTACAGAGAATTCAAGTCCAGCCCCCATTCAATTTGCTTTATTTACATATAAGCTGCAGTCTGGAACAGAGGTGGTCAAACACCATCATGCCTGCTTCCTGTGACCAATAGGAGCCTGTTGCCCACATGGAATTTGGCTTCATAAAGTTGCTTGTAATTCAGTATCAGAGCAGAAACCAAGTCTGTTTCTCACTGCAGCCTCCCATTTCCAGGTTCTTGCCTAACCAAAACCAACTATGACACAGGCTGACCTCACTCGATACTAGAATAAAAATAACTTGAAAGATTATATGTATTAGTATTATGTGGTGGCATCCACCATAACACTACTACAGATCATGTTCCCTTCATCATTCCTCTAAAGGTTTTGCTGTCTCTGTATTACTCCCTCTTGAACAGGTTACTAAGAAAAATGTTGCCTCTTATCAGCATTTTTCAAGTTATTCCACTATAAAGAAAGCCCCTTAGAGCTTTAAAATTTACCTTTGAACTTTTTTTGTCATTGCATTCCACTTCATAAATTCTTTCCTATAGCTGCACAATCATATCTCCAATTAACATTGATAGCACAAAAGAGATTGTAAGACAGGGCAGTTTCACATTTGGCAATTCACACGTGCACATCCACCCAAGGGACATTTGTAAACATACCTCTGAATAAATTGCACTGGTGGGAAAATATTACTGTTCCAGGAGAGATACAAACTTTGTCCTCCCTGGTCTTGTGCTGCAGAATGCTTAGAGAGAATCCCACATTGTTCCTAAATAGTCCTTGCTTTTGTAGGCTAGAGCAGGTCCCAGGCATTTACTGTTTAACCCTCACTGTACCTCACAGAGTACCCAAGTGTAGCTCCCTTGCACCTTAACGTGGAAATGGACTGGGTAATTGGCTGCTTTATGGTCAGTGAAAGAGTCAGGTATGAGAAGGTCCCAAAAATATTCACAGCACTAGATCCTGCTCTGTCCCAAAATGATGGTAGTAACACTTCCTCAGGTCAGTGGATTCCTGCTACTGTGTGTCTACAATCTGTATTCTGACACTACTGCTGATATTGAACAGGAAGCTTCTGCTCAAATGGAGCAACTTCTCTGCCTTTCATGTTGAAGGAAAGATGACTCAAGAGACAAGTCTGTTCCCAAACCAGTCAAGAGATCCATGGATTAGGTAAAAGAACTTGTATTACTGGCAGAAAAAAACCCAAACAACTTCAGAAACATAATGGTGGTTCAAGCTGAAAGACTTGCTTCTGTGTGCACAGTTTAAGATTAAAAAAAAAAATTAATAGGGGATAAAGAAAAAGACTGGGAAAAGGCTGAAATGTTTATAAAGCCACGGTGTCATGTATAACACGATACAAAAATATAGTCTCCTTAATCCTGGGGGCATCCAGAGTGCACATATCTGTTATTAATCCACATTTGGCCAGTTTCTAGTGGTTTCAACCATAGCTGGTGGTATCTTATGCCAAGCACAGACACACAGACATTTTGGCACTGCAGCATGCAGAGCAATGGGAGAGAGGACCTGCTGTGTGTGCTGCTCTAATGCAGCTGCCCAGTGCCAATAGTGGAAAACAAAGCTTGGTTAGAGGAAGACTCAGACAAATTTCCATTGTCTATAAAGCCTTGATTTTAGAGGGAAAACAGACACCATCTCTACCTTGTTAAGTGCTGGCAGCTGTCTAATTGCCTACTTCCATTTTGCATATGTCAAAGCATTCTAGATTGTTGATATTTCACCTGTTTAGCCCTACCCAACTCTAAAATATGGCCATACAGCTTGTATGTGAGCATGTTCTGCCTGACATATTTCTGTCAGGGTACACCGTGTTGTAAGAGTAGATTCCTCCACAGTGTAGTGAGAAATATTGATGGTACTTTCCCCCACCAGTCATACTTCTGTGAAAAACAGAAGTAGAAACATGGTATATCAATAATACACTGCATTGTACAAGAGTTTAAGATGTTACCTATTTTACAGGGAAAAAAATTCCATGTGTATTTTGTATGCATCCAGACATTTCATACTTACACATTAACAGAAGGGCAACAAATTGAGAATGCAAAAAACTTTATTAGCATAAAAAGTACATATTCAGGAATCAAAATTCAAATTCCTCCATGGCATCAGGCATGTTTGATACATAGTTCTGTATCTGCTACAGCTAAAGGAAGTCTGGGTTGTAAGATGTCAGAAGCTTAAGGTTGGGGGGGAGTTATTGTTGGGTTTTTCTTTTGTGCCTCTTTTTAAGTTATGTAAACAACTCAGAGTGAAACCTGTACAAGCAGAATATTAGCTATCATTTGTACACTTAAAAGTTAAATAAAACCCAATTTCAGCAATACAAAAAGCAATATAAAAAAGTACTCAGGTGCATGACATGCATCAGAAGAAAATGTAAAGAACATGGCAAGTAAGTGAACATATTTTAAAAGTTAGATCATACTGAAAATTCTCTGTAAATATCTGTATGGCTAGACATGAAAAACATGATAAAATTACTTGGTACCCTAAGAGATCTATACAGTTGCATCTATTTCAACTTCATTAGACATGAATATATTAGAACGATGAAGTGGTTAAAAGGAATAAGAAAAGTTTACTCAAGTTTCACATTTCAAGCTGCCTATTTGATAAGGTAACTAGTCAGAGGTAGATATCCAGTGTTAGTGGCCAAGCTATTCCAACAAGACCTTTTAGCTATCCTGTCAAGCTTTTACATTCAAAGCCAATGTGAAAAGGTTTCATAGATGAAGGATGTCTTTCAAAAAGGCAGCCAGAAAACCTGTATTGCTGATGGCAGTAGTTTCAATTATCCTACTGAAAGTGAAGGGTATTTAAGAATAAAACATTACCCAGACCATTATGAGGACACCACTTATCAAGCACTAGAGCTCATGCAGTCATTTTAACAAGAGTGACAGTGATTTGCTCATTTCCTATGCCTATTTTAGAAGCTGAACCATTGCTATGTATTGGGCTCACTCCTAGTCAAAGTAGGACTGCAGGGTTCCACGGCGGCGGATGTCACACGTCCAGCAGTGGAAGCCACCTCCCAGAGAATTGGCGTGGCGAATGTTCACTTTAATTGTAGAAATGCCTGGAAGAAATACACAAGACACACTTTAAAATTAGATTCTCACCTTCACATGGCAAGCTCTGATCAGAACATTGGATGATACTTTATCAGATCACATGGCTAGATGCAAATGTGGAAGGTATTTCCTGCTCGTTTGTTAAGAATTTGTTTTCCCAAATTCTAGGCAGAGAACAAACTAGGAACATAGCTGGCTTGTTTATTCTGGTGGTACCCTCAGGAATACACAGTACCTGGAGCACAGCCAGTGTCTGATGTGTTATGACGTGCCAGTACTAAAAAGATAAATTCAGGTTTTGCAGTTATGTGAAGAATTAGCTGAAATTCTGCTACAATATATGATCAGGACACATTTTCATAAATACGTGTAATCATTTATGATTCGTACATTGAATGTGCTCTTTCAAGTGCCTCTCAAGAAAAGTACTCAATGTAGATAGCTCTGAGTCCTTCTTTCTCCGAAAGGGAAAAGAGGCTCTTACTACCTAGGTTATGCTTCCTACCTCTTCTTTTCAGCTCTGGTGGATGTTTCAGCTGTGGCTCAGCTTATACGAAGTCCTAACAGAAGCATCAGACAATTTCTCTTTTACAGAGTTTCAGGAGCTCAGGAGCAGCTCAGTAGAATTTATCTCCTACGTCAGCAGTAGTTTTGTTCCCAGTAGACCCATCCCAGTCCTTCAAACTTTCTGACTACCAGGATTTATTTAGAACTTACACAGACTGTGAAGTTCAAGGGTGAAAGATAAGCCATGATTACCATTAATAGCCTCATTCTTTAAGTACTTTCAAGTATTTTTAAATCCTCAACTCTTTGCTCATGCAGTAAAGCAACCTAAGACTGAGCAGCTGTGCATAATAAGACTTCCATATTTTATGTTCAAATACAGTTCTCCTGTCACTGTGTATCTGAAGGAATTCCATGCTATCATGAAGTTACATCTCACAGGACTGAGATTCTCCATAAATGAGCAGAAATACCTGGGTTAAGTGGTCTTAATTTGACATTTTAAAGTACAATGAGTTTGCAACTAGAAAAATCTGAAAGAGTTTTGGCAATGATAGATTCCCAGCTCTAGATCATTCAGCAATAGGTGCACTCAACCTCTGCAAGACAGATGTTGACCTCAGATTGGACAGTTTACATTTTAAAAGCTCATTCAAAGGCATCCTAGCAATAACTTTAGTTGCTACTCATATCTTTATGTGCTGCAAGCTGTAGAGGGTAAAAGAAGACCATATTACTATGACTGAAGTATTCAGGAGAAAAATAACTGAATTATTCTTACTTGCTAATCCAGCTCTTTGAGTACTTTTTCCAGTGCTGGCTGCTTTGACTACTTTAAGTGAAACTTCCATTTACCCTGGCTGGCAGCACAATAATTTTCTTTTGAGTGTATGTGGAAGTGTGTTAGGACATACCCAGCTTTTCAAACATCTTCTGAATCGATGTCTCATTGGCATCCACCATCACACGTTTCTCATCCAGCATTAGGACATTCATGGAGAGCCACTTAGAAGACATCCACAGTGGGTGATCTAAAACAGGAGAATAAACCTTGTACTGTACCAATGTTACTCCTTATTAATACCCTTAAGAGTACTCTTGGAATCCTTGGAAAAGGAAGGGTGACTATACCATCTGGGATGAGAGGCACTGGGGGTTGAATGACAGTCCAGCCGGCTTTCTTGAAGAGCTCAATCTGGAAGAGCAATTTAAATATATTCTCGAGAGGGTTCTTAGAGTATCACATTATGTCCTCCAACCTATGCCAGACTTCCCCAGAATATTCCAATATGCATGACATCCCCTGCCCTCAGTTCACTATTCTGGCCCTCATTCAGGCTTCATCTACAAACTCAGCTTTCATACAAGAATTTTTTAAAAGCCTTTTTAGATTTTGCATACCAATAGCATTTATGTCTATTGGTTTTATATATGCTAGATATGTTAAAAACAAAAGGTAGCATTTGCAGTTTGGAGCTTGTTAAGTACATGTATTGGTAACCACTGAAACATATTCAACTATCTTTTTTTTGTGTTATTTCTTCCCATATGATTATAAAAGCCATTCATATGAGTTACACTGATGTTTCTAAAAACAAACCCATCAGAAATAACACAAAATTACCTTTCCTTCACACTTTGTAAGAAAATTAATATGCAGTTCACTTAACAAAGGAACAATAGAAGGGCATCCCAATGAATAATTTGTGTCTCTAAGATTTACACAATTAAGTTAAAATTAAGAGAGCATAATTTGGCGAAGGAGAATTGACTTTTCATCTTCATTGTCTGAATAGCTGGAAGAGGATTCTCGAGTGTTCCAGCATTACCACGAGGTGGAGCTCCAATCCCGAGCACTCAGTAACCAGCCCGGCCTGCCAGGATTTTAAAGAAAAGCTCCCTTTCATCCGCACCATTCACACACACCCCCACTACTCCCCGGCCATCCAGAACGGCCAAACCAGTTCTTATGAAAGCAAGCTGCATTTATCTTTTCTATCTACACAGACAGCAGTTTTCCCTGAAAAAAAAAAGTCCCAGAAGATGGGTTTAATACGAGGAGACCAGAAAGAACATCCTCTTCCAAGTAACATTGTGAAAAACTGTGGAAGGGAAAAGGGGAGGAAAAAATAAGATTGTTTTAAAAATTATATTCTCGGAATGGATGCTAAAGGAGGCAGTAATTAAATTAGACCGTTTGCATTGAAACCATGTGCTAAGAAGAGACTAACACTGCTTTCAGGGCTGTGCTCTGCACAGTGTGCAGCCCCCAGCTCTGTCCCTCTGGTTCAGTGTCAGCTCAGCAGCTCCTGTGTGGTTGTACAGCTGCTGAAGCCACGGGGATCCTCACAAAAATCCTCAAGCACTGCAGTGCAGAGACATGACTGTAACAGAGATGAGCTCTCGCTCTCTGGAAGGCTTTCTGATCTCATTGTGCTGCTCAGCAATATTAGCTTTTTCTCCGTGTAGTAGCAGGTTTGATATATCCCTCCTCTTCCCTACTCTTCAGAAGGTATTCAAAGCTGAATGCCTGAGCAACTACCAGCTTCCTGCCACTGGTTCAATTAATACCAAAAGAGAATCTTCCAAAATAGGAATAAAAAGTGAGATTTCTCATCTGAGCAGCAGAAACCCTTCAGTTTCTCTTAGGATACAACTAAAGTATTTAAGCAGTGGAAGTGTTCAGAGAAGTACTATATCCCAGGTGCTTGCTTTGATATATTATTAAAAATTAGATTACTTCCATCATATTTAACCATGGACCTAGGAAGCAACACACAGAGGAATGTGTGGAATAGTAATTACCCAGCAGGGAACTAACGCAGCTGAGTGATTTTTAACCACAAAACACTTTCCCCCCTTGTACACTCTCACCTGATGGCAGGGACGGTCTGGGTTAGAGAGCACAAGACCAGGCCCAATGATGTTAAAAGTGGCATCAATGTGCATAGGGTTGGGATCCTTAAAGGATATTATATGCACTCTATAGTCTGGTGCAAGGTGTCGCCTCATCCATTCAATACCCATGTAGTTTGTAACCTGAAAAACAGGACAAATTAAGCTTTACTAGGCTAGAATATAAACTGCATCCACATTTACTTTGTGTAAGGTTTCATTTCATTAAATATTTAAAGCCAATATAATGGAGAATTTTGTGCCTTTAGCTAATCCCTTAGCTGGAAGGAAGTCATATCCTGTATATCAAACATTCTATTAAGAGCAATTTCTTTTGCCAACTGTCTTATTTTAATGCTGCTCAAGAATTTTAAAAGACAAAATACCAGTCACTAAGAGAGATACCAAAACTGTTGAAAGAAAGCTTTGTTTACCTGGCTCCTTTGTACAAAGATATCTCTTCCAGCTCTAATGAAGTCAGCAGCATCAAAGCATGGCTCAAATTCAGTAGTTACAAATTTTCCCTGAGCAGCCAGTTTATGCCTGTCTTCAACAGAGTGGATTGGATAATTCTAGTTGTAGAGAAGAGAAAAACAACTTTAGGTTGGAGATGTTAAAAGAAAGTTCTCAAGTAATTTGCTAGCGGGGAGTAATTTCAAATTAGGAAAATGTGTTAATATTGATAGCTAGTGTGTTCCTTGGAGGTGGTTTTGGTTACTTCTTATTGGAATAGAAAAGAAAATGTAAATGTGGACCTCAAAGTGAAAGGCTTTATGCACATTCAAGAATAGGTCATGAGATAAGAGACAAGAGTTGTATCAAGAAATTAACTGCTTTTCAGAACCACTGTGTGGATAATATTCTGACTTCATGATCAAAAGTATTCATTACCAGTGGAGTTTAATACCAGTCCAACAAATCACTGCACAGTGACAGAAATACTGGGCTGGGAACTATTTCCTAATGAATGTGGACTCCTTACTTTTCCACATTTTAGAATGGAGCAGAACTTCAGTCTAGAAGATGGATCTTTATTATTACAAATAATTTTAAAATTAAAAAATGCAATTCAGAACAAGCAAGATGTAAAAATGCAGCACAAATGAAAAATATCACGGAAATAGTTACAGGCTCTAGAAGTTTTCTAATACTGAAGGTGATTCTAAGGTAATTTTGTTTAACCAAGTCTCCTTTGTATCATTGACGACATTGTTCCCAGAAAGTTGCACTCATTTCACAACTAGTTTACTGCATTTATTGTAAATGCTGTCACCAAGGTTCTGATGCATTTGGGACCTATAGGAAACTACTAAAATTGTCCAAATCCAAATTATTAGGAAAAAAGTTAAGAAATTATTCACTAAAATATTTGGAAGGTAAATACAGTTTAGATCCTTCACTATTTCTTTTATGTAACTTTCAAAATACCAATCATCATGCAAAATAAGGATTATGAGTTGGGGTTTTTTCTGTGACAAAATATATATTCTTTAGCACTTTCCTAATGCACCCAGGACATATGGATATTCTCAGGCAATCTTTATTCTTGAAAGTAATCTCTGTGATGTTTTTCTAGCATTCCTTCCTCTTTAGTAATGTTCAGTTACAGCCAGTAACCAAAACTATTCAAAGCAGAGGAATTTAGTAGACCCAATTTCCTGTTCCTTGTTCTCTAACTGCACACACTGAGTTTCAGCTGGAAAAACTGCAGCATGTTTGCATACACTAGAAAAAAAAAAAAAACAAACAAGTCTCCAGAGTTGTTTTGTGCCGTTCCCCCTCACAATCTTGTTAATCCTAAATATCAGGTTAAAGCTATCAACAAAATTCTGTACAACCAGAACTGAAGTTCTGAAGGAAAATTAGAACAGTACCTGATCATAGAGTTCATCTGCCATTGTGGGTTTTGGGGCAGTTGTCCACTTAGCACCACTGTTGAAATAATCTTTGATTAGTCGTCTGTATGCCCTGTACTCAAAGAACCGAGCACGCCAAGCCATAGGTGCTTCAATAATTTCATTTCCCACCACTAACAGGATGTCTCTTGGCATGGCAGCATACATACCTGAAAGGAAAGTGGCCATTAATGAGACAAATATGCCTTTCTCAGCTCCTTCTGCTCAGGCACTCTTCCCTTTCTTTTTACCATTATTTCCATCCAAAATAATGGCAAAAATAATTCTTAGCAATGTGAGGAAGCCAGCACATAATATCAGGTCCTTACATTCTTCAGTAATTTTTCAAAGCAATATTTTTCATTCAAAATACACAGAACTTTTGCTACAAAGCCTCACTCGTAACAGATCCACAGCTAGATGAAAACCATCCACCATCAAGCCTCCACTTCATAACCTGGCTAATGAAAATTAACTAGATCAAGGCTTATGCATTACCCAGATGACTTTAAAAAGTGATGATGGGCAGCAAATTTTCCAAGTGAACAGCATTTCTTTATATACTATCCTTTTAAAAAGTAATAGCACAGAGGAATTTGACGGAACACAGAACTAGTGCAGAAAGCAGTCTCATAGACTTTTCCTTAACATTATCTGTTCCTCAATAAATTTGTATTCCAGTGGAAAAAATTAACAACATATTTTACATGAAAGAAGCCTGAGGACTACACTTGATGCAAAGCTTGGTGAGCCAGTGTGCTCTCACTGCAGGTAACCAAAGCCATTCATGGAGGAATGTGTGTAGGTACAGGGACAGTCAAATTTCCTTGTCACTAGTGAGGATCTTCCTGGTAAAGTGTTGCCTCCAACTGTTTTGTCTTCCATGGTTTAGGATGGATCCAACTCCAGGATCCAACAAAGAGCTGTCAAGAGGGTCAGAGGGACTTTGAGCACTTGACTTTCATGTGGCAAGTAGGGGACAAAACAGAAAGATTCTACAGCCCCTTTGACAGCATGACAGATGAGCACTTCTTGGCAGTGGCAGTGACAACATCGAGGGGGAACCTGGCAAGAGATGCTGGTGTGGGAAGTTCAGGTTGGGGATCAGGCAAAGGTCTTTCATCAGGAAATTTTCACCCAGCACTGAAGCCAGTCAGCAAATCAGGTGGCAGAATCTCCACCCCTGGAGGTCTTCCAAGTCTTAGCTACAGAAAACAATCACTGACCTCACTCAGTGCTGGTGATAATCCTGCTCCTAGCTGGAAGGTAGACTAGATGACATCCAAAATGTCTCAGACAAGAGCTAAACAGACAAGACCTTCAATAATGGAAAAACATTTACCTGTAGACTCAAAATCAGGTGTTTTATACTTCACAGACCAGTCAATTGGATCAGGCCTCTTGACAATAACACCTTCTCCCTTCAAAATATTGCACATCTCTTCAATTTCAGCAATAGCTTTTTTTACATGGTCTTTGGGGAAACTCTGGCCTCCAAATTTCTGGTAAAATCCCCAATATTTTTCATATGTGTTTGCCTAAAAAAAAAGGACATGAAGTGACAAAGAATTACCACCAGTTATTTTGGAGTAAAATAGATGCATAAGATGTAATTTTTAATGTTTAAAGTTTCTTGTTCTTGATCCTAATATGTTGTAGTGTGCATTTTATCTGATTCCTGCAATGTTTTGACTACATTACACTCCAGTAAGTATTGGGTGACTAGTGTTGCCAAGTGGCCATTTGGTCCCTATTACAGAACACTTTTGCAAACACACTAAACATGGCAAACACTGTAGACTCTGCTATTTAATAAGGCTATCAGACATGTTTTTAAATTAAAACAACCTTGAGCTCATCTGCAAAATGCACACATCTGTAGTCACCTTCTTACAACCTCACTTCAGTAATGTCACAATGGTGACATCAGAAATTCTAAAGCCATCCCAAGTACAGGTAACATGCCTTGTTTGCCAGAAGGGGCCATACTTCAGGTGCACCTTTAGAAGAGGCAAAAGATGCTAAATTCACCTTCCGGGGTTGGATTAAAGCATGTTCAGCATTTACAGACCTAAATCCTCTGCTGAAATGCTGTGATAGCTTTCTTAAATTAAAAACAAATTCAAAATAACGTCCCAGTTCTCATGGGTGAGTAAAACCAGACATATAATCAAAACAAATGATGCTGCTTCAGTTCAATGTATCTGATGTTCCTCTGTCATGTCAGTGTTAGCTGAGATGCAAGTGCATATGGAGCCCTCCTGGAATGACAGCAAGTTGGAGGGACAGCAAGGGGATGCAGAAGAACCTGCCCTTCCAAACATGAGGTTGTCTCCTGACACTGCAGTCCTGACTACCTCCCAGAACACAATGTTCTCACCAAAATCAGAGCGGTAACGTTCCTTTGTGCTGGCACTGCCACTGAGCCCTGAGCAGGCAAGGCCATCGACCTGAAGGCATGCCTGATCCCCTCCAACAATCCAGGCTATTCACTCTATCCTCTGCTATTTCTGGAGATTTGCCTCATGCTATAGAGGTAAGAGAGGAGAAAGAAAATTCAGCCTTAAGATTTACACAGAGACCCTCAGCATGGCCATCCTGCTCCTCCAGTATTGAAGCTTCTTCCCATCCTTCCTGAGGGAAGTTGTTCTTCTTCTGTAAGTGAGATCTTGGGTAATTTGATCACCTCAAACTTGCCAGCTGGTCAGAAGTCACATGCAGATCACATGAAGTGCTTTGCATTCCTATGCAAACATCTTCTGCTAATGAGATAAATTCGTCCTGTGGATTGAAGCTGGTTATTTTCAGAGCCAGCCATGGTGTATGTGAATATCATCAACCCCTAAGGGGTGCAGCTCCTCTCTCCACCACATCCTCTAGTACTGCTTTTTTTCAAACCTGAGGAACCACACTGGTGTTGCACTAAAAGAATAAAGGTTAACAGTGTAACACTACTCATATTCCCTGCCTTCTGAATAACTGGGAAAAGGGTATATGGCTGGGACATGTATTTCATAGCAAATCAGGCTTGACATTTCAGGCCCCTTTGGCCATAGACATACAAGTCAGTTCAGAATGTTCAAAAAGGACCATGGATAGGACACAGAAAAGATTACATTTAAAACAAACTCTTTTCAGAAAGAAATTTAAGAGTGTTCTAGGAAAAATTGTCTCTAAGAAACAGCAGTATTGTTCCTTATCATTGCTATTTATTTTAAACATTTGTCATGGAAAATAATTTCCATTATCAAGATGTACCATTAACCTAGTAAAGACAGTTAATAAATTTAGGATATTAAACTTAAATTCACATCGAAATTCTTTTTGCCTAATTCAGTGGTAAGCACATGTACACACTCTCATCTTCTTATTCAAGATATAAGGATCTGTGTTAATAATACTCCTCACCTAAAATGCATTATTATTCACAAAATATACTGAAAAGCGTTGCAGAATACAAAGCTATAAAGTTCAACTGCTTGACTCAACTGCTTCAGAATACATCTCAGTTGTGGTGTTTTTCATTGCAGTGCTGATGGAAAACAGGACGTCTTCCTAATTAATGTTAAACTTTTTCAAGTTTTCAAGTATTGTATTTACCTCTACATAGCCTGTTTCAAGCTCTCAAAAGGATATGCAATAAAGTGTCAGCTCATTAATATTCATCAGAGATGCAGGGCTCCCTGTTTAATTCCTTCCTTCCTCCTTCTCATGCCAAGCACATCATTCCCACATCACAGCAAAAACACTTGA
Source organism: Leptocoma aspasia (assembly GCA_013399835.1). NCBI lineage: Eukaryota > Metazoa > Chordata > Aves > Passeriformes > Nectariniidae > Leptocoma > Leptocoma aspasia. The sequence continues at coordinate 2,179,391 of VXAX01007135.1, forward strand.
GTATACCAAACCCTTGTCTCAAAGTAGAAAAGAGTGCTGAATGCAGCCATACTTCCTGCATTTAAATATTTAGCAAATAAACACACATACAATCTTAAAACACAATCTCAACACAAATATTTACCAAACTGCTGTGATTTGAGACATTGTTCAGAACGTCTCAGGTCCAAAGCTTCAAATTTTCCTTGTAAGTGTAGAATTCGTTATGTAGAATTCATTCATTCAGAATGCAGTTTTAAACTGCAGTTTTTATAACCAGTGACCCTCATGCACTCAGCAGACAGCACCTGGCACCCATCAGCTCCAGTTCTGCTGCTTACAGGGGCAGGAACAGGGATTTATAGCTATTGTCCTATACTGCAGCAACACACACATACACACCTTAACTCTTGGCCACATGGAGATTTGAACAATCATTAATCAATTCATTAATAATAATGTCAAGGTAGGACTGGACTACTGCTTGGATTATTCAGCAACACCCTCCAGGTGTTACTGTTGCAGTTTCTACAGCAGTATTTAAGACAAAAGCAGAGAAAATTAGAGAAACCACATCTCAACTGGCTCTGTTCCCATTACTTGTTGTGGACTTGGCAATTGACATAAAGCAAATTTAAATTTTGCTTTAACTCTAAGTCATAGGTATTTGAATTGCAAAGGTAATCCCATACTTGGACATTCCTTACTGAGCTTTTGATATCACATGTAAAAGAAAGTGAAGTTCTGACCTCATGTGAGTAGTTATGGCTTAATAGGCAGTAAAACCTGTATAGCATGCAGTTAGACACTTGAAATATATTTTCAGGGAGCTGAAGCAAGCCCCTGTCCACTGCTTAGGAACTGAATTTTGCCTCATTTAATGCCACAGTGTAAAATGTTAGACATTTTTTTCCCTTACTCTTTCTGTACATTCATTATGTCAGTCCTACATAAATGCACATACATACACTTGTATATTAGAAATGCTAACCCTCATTCACCTCCCTCTCTGAAGCTGCTAGGATATCTTTGGAGTCTCTGAAAGACATAATACAGATTCTTAAAAAATACATATCTAGAAATATAAAAAGGGCTAAGGGAAGTCTTCTATACAAGTACATCTCAAACTTCCCCTAAACAACAATTTCCAGCACTTTACACTTATTTTTGGTACCATTCTTTCAATGTCAGATAAAAATTTTCTTTCCTTTTTTTTTTTTTTTTTTAAACTGAGGTCTTCTGGTCAACTTTGTCAGGATATCCTTTATGTTTTTAGTAAGGTCTCTTGGGTAGAAGCCGTGTGCCAGCTCATTTTGCTGTGATAGCAATGGATTACCTGCTGCCCTGCAGGAAGTGATGTACTGTAACAATGGAAAAGATTCAAGAACATGCCCACAAATGCAGGTAACACATACTCAGCAACTTTAAAGTCCAGGTGAAGAACACAAAAATCTGGAGCAAGCCCACTATTTGAGTGTCACTGTTTTAAATACAAGATTCCAGAGAACAAAGAATCATGGGTTTATTTAAGTTGCTGATGCAGTTTTAGGCACAGAAAAACCCTGAAAAAACAGTGGACTGTGTATTTCCACAAAATATTTACTGTAGCACACAGGAGTTTCAGTAACTACTTCAGAGCTGTCTGACACAAGAGGCCTGTTGGTCTACAGCTACAGAACTCAGTCTTGCTCAGACTGTTAAGTAGAAAACTACACTTGGTTTTCAAGTGGTAACCCTACTTAGCTTCAAGCCAAATTAAAGTTTCATCAGTCCAACCAACTATCTCAAAAGTTTGTATGTGTGTACTTTGATAACATCAGGACTGTATTACTAGAATAGATTGCATATATTAGAGGTTGTCTCTGCTAGTGACTTCTGTGAAAACAGCTAATTCAGTTGAAAGTCCAAAGAAAAAAGCACATCCTTCACCAACATGGCTATGCTGTAAAGTTTAAAAGTCACAGGTGTAAACAACTACCTTGAAAGAAGAATTCCCAAGAGTATGTACCACACCTTATGCATTGTAAAGCTTCAGTAAATTTTAGATATAAATTCCACATTTTCTATCATAAGGTTAGTTTTTACTCTTTACCTTAACCTCCACAGAAAAAGGTGGGACACAAGCATTTTCAGCTCTTCCCACAATGACCTCTTCCAGTGGATCCCATTCATTGTATGAGCAAACAAGACAGTCCTTGGGCACAGGGCTTGTGGCCTTGTCATCAGCAGCACAGGTGTTCTGGGAGGCCGCAGCTGCCTGGGTGCTCTGGAAAGTTCGCTGCACCCATCCTGTAAAGGCTCCTCGAAGCTTAAAATAAAAGTAAGAACGAAAATTATGCTTCCCTTACAAAAGACAAAAAGCTATGGCTCAGCCCACAAATGCCTTAACACTATAATCCCAAAGCAATGTATGTTATTTGCAATATTAACAGAAACACGGCTTGTTACAGCCATTCTAATTTATTCACAGCCTGGCAGATGCTTAAAGGAAATTCTGCCGTTTAAGATACACTCAATTTAGAAGGGTAAGGAGATCGGAACACGGCACTGGCAGACTGGGGCAGGAGGATGCTGGGCGAACCTCAGCCTGCGGCCGTCCCGCACCCTCCCGTCACGGCTCGGAGCACCGCAGCGAAGGAGCCACACGGGACCCCGAGCATCCCCAGCCCCGGATCTGCGCGGCACCAACCCTGGAGCCGATGTAATGCGCTGCCTCGGCCCCCCGGCTGCCCCCGCGCAGGCACCGCACTCGCAGCATCGCCGCCGGCCGGACACCACGGGACGGCTCCGCTCTGCGTGAGCCCGGCCCCGCTTTATGTGCGCCCGGCCCGCCCCGCCCGCGGCCA
>VXAX01007135.1:2182391-2208399 GCA_013399835.1 Leptocoma aspasia
CGGCCCGGCTCCCCCGCTCCCGGCTCCCCCGGCAGTCCCGAGGGAGAAGCAGCGGGAGCGGCCGGGCTCGGAGGTAGCCCCGGGAGACAGCCCCAGAGCTGACCGACGGCTTCTTCCAACGCACCTGGATTTCTTTTTCACGAAGGGCTCTTCAGCAGCAATCTGGCTTGGAAAAAGTGGCGTTTTAAAATTTTTCTCTAAAATGTGTACTGAAGTGCATCATACGGTTGTTTCTAGTCACCAAGTACGCATATTCTTCATTAAGCCTGTAGTTGACAAATTCAACTTTATCAAAAATTCCAGTAGTTCATACGTTAAGAATTCAGATCTTTAGACTACAACATAAAGAGTTTGCGATTCACGTAAAAAACATTTGAATTCTTTAATTACTGAAGGGGTATTTCAAGAATAGCCCAAACAATTTCGAATTCTGGCTTCTCAAAATCCATATTGTGATATGATGAAAAGCCATCCTAAAATTAAAAGCAAAACTGGTTAGCTCCTAGTAGACCTGTATGTAAGTTTCCCTGCAAAACCTCTCCATGATAAAATCAACAGACTTATCTTCAAACATACCTCTATCTCAACAGAAACAGTCTACAACAAGAAGTGTGTTTGCAACCAGCTCTACTCATATTTAGTATATCCCATGTAGCCTGTTCTGCATTTTCTCTACTTTGGACATAAGTTCACTTTTAAATAATTTCGCTTTGCCATGTAAAAAGCAGACATAGCAAGAATCACTCTTATCCAAATTATTCTGTTTAAAATCTGTATCTTTCTTCCAACATGATTTAGGTTCTGCCTTTATCATCCATGCAGTGCCTTGCTCAATACTCCCCCAGCCTATGCTCTGCTCTCCAGAGCTCCTACAGTGGGGCACGGCTTGAACAGACACAATATTTAACATTATTTCTACATGCACGATTGCAGGTAGTGCTGGTGAACTCAGCACACGTATCTATAGCAGGAAAAGGTAAACATCACTGGTGGTTACATATATCAAAACATAAGCTATGGCCTCAGAATACTGCAAATCAGCCACGGTTTTAACATGCCTTAGATACACAAGTAACTATGTTTTATTCTATTAGGTAATTATTCATTCAGCAGTTTGTCTTTTTGGCACAGGTAAACACTACACCTTCCCAGGACAAATAACACAGTACGAGTTGTCCATGAATTTACACAGTTCTCAGAGAAAAGTTAATTATTTTAATTGGCATAATACCAAGTTACATTACCCAGTTTCATACAACTGCAGAACTTTCTCATAACTCACACGGCTTGTTAGGACTCATTTGTAAGAGAATTGCATCAAACACGATTCTTGTACCAAAAAGTACACCAGGATTATTTTTTCAAGTTTCAAAAAGAAATTTTCTTGATGCTATTTAATTCCTAGTTACCATTTTTGTAATCTAATTTTAAAAAACCCAACCAACAAAAAAACCCCCATGAAGTTTATGCTAGTGCTGTTCAAATTCTTGCTTTTGGATTTAGTTGATTTTGCTAAGGTCACTCTACTCACACTGACCTAAAAAAATTAATGATTGGCTTGTGGCTAAATCCAAAGGTCTTGCTTCCTTTTCTGTCCTTTTCAACTTATCAGCTAGTTTTGGACCTTTGAATCATTCTTTATCAACTCAGTTTACATAGTTTTTTTGACTCTGCACAACACTTCTTTCCCCACTTACTACATAGGTCTGATGCTTTATAGAGTCCTCACCATCACTGCAACAAGTTTTTGCTGAATGCTCTAACATTTTTTTAATTTTTCTTCTGGGTTGCATTTTTTCTGCTCAGAATTTTTTTAGTGGAAACATTCCCATATCTCATAGGTCTCTCTTCCTTTTTTAGGGGTAGCTCCTCATGGACACAAGCCAGTCTTCATCTAAGTACAATCAAAGCAGAATTTCTTTCCTTTTCCTAACCGGCATATTTGCAGTCTGACTATGAAGCCTTTACTCGTGGTAAATAGCATTTTCCTCCCAGCCTTTATACCTGTCATCTGACCCCTAGACTGCCCTAACCATCCACAATGCACTCTAGAGGTATCACTAGACTTCTGTCCTCACTTGACCATCTTCTGGATCACTGGAAAAAACTCCTCATTTGTCTCCTTAAGCAGTTACTTATTGTTTCTTTGCTTACATCTTTTTATTCCTTAACATCAAATACAGGCATCATCAGTTTGCATTTGTGGTGTGTGAAAGTGTCATTCCTTACAGTTCCCTCTGGCATCAAAACAAGAGTCCTCTTGCTTCTTGTATGGTAGGCAGGTCTTTATTCCTCTACTTCTACAAGAAGGACTTCATCTAGCAGTGTACATTTTAATAGAGACATAAATCAAGGAGCTCCAGTAATGATTATTCAAATTTAGAGAAGGCCAAGTTCATTCATTCAAATACAAGAAGTTTATGTAAACGTGGTTGTCTAAGCAGGCACAGAGCTCTTCGGATCAAAAATCTTTTTATAAAGATCACATGGTTAGTTTAATTACACAAAATTGCTAGAATTATTGTAACACCTTGAAAACTCATCTCACTAACCAAAAGCTTCCCAACTATTTTAAAATTATGTGCTGATCTAGTAAAGATAACTTCCTTCCTCTGCAAACCTCATCTTGCTATGGGGTTTGGCCTATGAATATTAACTAGCAAGTCGTGGGTTTTTTTTAATGGGGCTCTATGCATGTTTTGTAATAGTCTGTCCATCATCTTTAAATGACACAAGGTGCCTCGAATGGCTTATGTAAAACCACCTCATTCTGACAACCAGGTAATGCCTTTAAAACTGTAGTTTCAGCTATTGAAGAGGAACATTCCAGCCCAACACCATGAGAGAATAAGATACTAAGTAGCAAAAATCGAGTTTAAAACTACAGAACTAGAAAAAAGGAACAGGAGACATAGTAGAGAGAAGTCATCCTTGGCAACAAAACCGGAGTTACTGAAGTTCAAAGTATAAACTCATGTATGTTTTAGGACAGTATCTTGTCTTAGCTTCACCTATCTTATCTCCAACACATCTCTAGTAGAGAAACAGAAGTCTCAATGGATTTTACTACTGCTTAGATGTGAATTTCCATCTGCCCAGTAACTGAGGTCCTCAATTGTTGTTTAGATTTGTAGTGTGGTACAGCACATGGGACTTGGGAGATATGATATTTAAGGCTAAGGAACAGCTTACCCTTTCTTGCCAGGATTTCTGCTATCTTACTGATAGAAAAAAAATGTGGTAAATCTAGTGTTAGCTGGTCTTAACATTTACATCTACTCAACAGTTTTCACGTTTCTTACAGAAATTTAATCTGCTCAAAAATACAAACATAAGAGACTTCAGTTCCTTCTTTCTACTGCCTTGTCAAGGATACTGCTTGCTAAATTCCAACAGACTATCACCCCCAGGAAGAGAATTTGGCCCAGCAAATCTTATCTGTTAGCTATCAGAAACAACACAAAAGAATCCAGGATGCTTCTAATAAAGCAAGTTCCAAACTTCATGAAGTTCAAAAGTCTGAACTGTTCCAAATGGAAGGAATAAATGCACCTCAAAACATTAAAATTACATTTTCCCCCTCCTTTAAGCTTTCAATTTTGTAGTTAACTCTGAACTCTAAAAACAGTCAAAATATTGTTACACACAATTAAAACCATTTCTCTAATTCAAAATATCTTACTTTAACTTGTGACTTATTCTAGAACTAAAGCAGTGTACTACTGTCAAAGTACTTTGAAAGATATTTCTATTTTAATTTAATAATATAAATCTTGCTTTATCATTCTTCATACTAAAAAGGTATAATTAAATGTATCCAACTAAACAAGCTGCATATATAAAATATCAGGAAATTCCTTCTCCCTAATCCCAGCTTCACCAAACCCCATTTAATCTTTAAACTTCCTAACAAACTCCACATGGCTTCTGCCTATTTATCTCTTACAGTTATTGAAGGATCCTGTAGTTTTCCCCAAATGCCAGTTCTGGATACTTCTTGGAAGATTTTCTGTTCCTCCTTGTCAGGACATCCTGCCTGTGTGACATGCTAATGCCAAATTGTCCATCAGAGTGGACACAATCTGCTACCACGGAGCTTTGACTGCAGAATGAAACACTCCTATGAGCACAAGAACCAAGGTGAAACTGATCTCCTGTATTTTTGTACAATTCATATGGTAGATGTCAAATCAGAAACATAAACTTTTATTTACTACATTCACATTTACTACAACCACAGATGAGAATTTATAAGGACTCTCCATTATGTGGATACACTGGTATCTAATAGCTCTGCCCCTTTTTGCTAGGGCATTTAGGGGGTCTCTTTATTCCTATCCTGCTAACTATTATAATAAAACCCATAGAAACCTAATACCACTGAGACCTATGACCCCTTCCCAAATGTGCCTGAAAGCAGCCAGCAGGTTCAAGTTGCAGGGAGGGGAAGGAGAGAACAGACACATATAGATGCACATACGTAACCCATGGCCATGTAACCACATGTTCTTGGAAGTAAGGCCAAAACCTTCCTTGTCTTTAAGAAATCAAACCTCCTTTGATGAAAGTGGATGACTTCTGTAGATGTTTTCTACATGAAACTCAGGTGGCAATAGATCAAATATTTGTAAGACTGTAAATCTGTTGGTATGAGGCAATTCTTAGTGCATTATTTTATTTTATTGAAGGAAACATTGCTCTTCATATCTATTTGTTAAAATTTCTTTAAAGATTAACTGCAAAATGCAATCAAAAACACATTTCAACATATATAATTCTAAATAAGATATCAATATTAATATGTATTGCACTGAATTTCAAACATGTCTGATAACTTAGGAAATAATTTAACTCCTTTTCTGGAAACCAAGTAGCCGGAATACTGAAAGGATATAGAGAAATACAATTATGTAGCCTCACTCAAAGTAAGGCTCAGTAACTGAGCCAGGGAGACAGTACAGGTTGTAGAGGTGCATAAATGTGAAGGGCAGGACATCAGCCAGTGAGGACATAGTTACAATGAAATAGAAAACACAATGACAAAGCTATGGTGAGATAATTGTTAGGCCAAATTTTTGGCTTAAAAGTAGTAAAAAAAAAGTTTGTAGCTTTGAGCAAATTAAATAGTCCTTGTTGACTGAATTCACCTGATTTCAGGAAGATAAGAGTTTCCTTCTGGCCAATCATAAACTCAAAGAAATTACTGACTTAATTATTAATTTCTTTTCCTCCCTGAGTTTGCAGAAATCTACATTTGATTAGCTGCACTGTATGTGCATATAAAGATGAGTTTCAGCATACATATAAATACCTGTTTTAATTTTAGATGTCACATTTCTATTATAGAAAGGTGACAGAGCTGAATGAAGTTCTATGAAGGCAAAGGATTTGGTGGCCATAAACCCTGACATTTTACACTCTGTCATTTCCAGAGGCAGTGCAGTGCTGACTGCTGAAAAATGCTGGAGGTTCATGCAGCAAGAGGCTCATCACTTGGTGGGATAGATTTCATTCAGCCCAGTATTTCCATGCATACAGTAACACGATCTGCCAACATTTTCTAGGGTCAGTACTGTGACAATACTTTCTCTCAGGGCTGCCAAGTGAACTTCATGGCTATAGGACATTTGAAATTTCTTTAATCTCAAATATATGGTCTTGCAATGCAGCCCATTGTACATAAGCATTTAAAATTTGAAAACTGCTTCACACCTTTCTTGAAGAATATTTATAGAAATTGTTAATACAGCTTTGCTGCCCCCCTAAAATAACAACTGCATTCAGTTTTCTGCTCACTCACACTAGAGTTAGAATTGCAGCCATATCACATTATACAAATTCTGGCTCCTTTAACCATTGCATGAGTGACAACTGTAAGCAAGCTACTGACCTTGTAATCTGAAGGGGTTTATTCATGTGAAAGAGGCTGAAGTACCCTTACACTAAACCTGATGGCTGAGCTCATCTATTCAGTTTGCTGCTGCCCAGGCAATAAGGCTGTGAGAGCAAAGCCTCCTCCTCCACCCCTCTTTCTAGGAAAACACTGTTCTTTGATAAGCACACCCTGTCATTTGATGCTGCTGTTGGCAGCACCTGTGAACATTGCTCATACTGTACTGCCTTTGAAAAGTTTGCTGAGTATAATTTTGCCTTGATGGTAGGATAGCAACAAATTATACAAGGAGGATTTGATTTACATGTCTCCTTCAGAGGATTTAATAAATTCATGGGGAGCTTTATGCTGAATCTCAGACAAGCTTAAATTAGTGGTTAAAAAAAACAACACTGGATTTGGACACATGGATGTCAATTACTCTTCCATCATAAATGAAAAAAAATGGCAAAGTCAAAATTTGGTGGAAATTAATACTTTTAAATTCTCAGCTAAGCTTTCTGCTTAATCCTTACCCTTTCATCTCCCCATGGTCACTCCAGTTCTTGACAGATAATATCTCAGCAGATGAGAGAGCAAAGAGCTTGCTATGACTGGGCTACCTGCACTAACCCTGCTAATTGAACTCTGAGCTAACTCTGCTGGCATAGTTCTGGAATGAGCTTCACTGTGTGTCTGTAATGAACCAACAGAATTCAACATCTATTCATGGGATGGAAGCATTTTCTCAACTTCATGAAAGAGAATTGACAAAAGCTCCTTTAGGAGGTTCTCTGCGAGGAGAGAATTCCTGAGCTTTGACAGCTCTCTCCTCTGATCCTGGAGAGCGCATCTGCGCTGATGAATCCCAGCCATGTCTACCCAAGAAAGAGGAGGATGGGCACAGTGCCAAGAATTTAGTTACCATCCAGCACCAGGAATCTCTCACATGTCGCTGCAGAATATTAAAATTTTGTTCCTAGAATTTCATAGCAGTTGCTTCTAACACCGCTGCAACAGAAAGATGAGTCTCACTGTGACTCAGAGAGCTTCACCTAGAATTTCTTTAGCCAGTCATAAAAGAGCAGAGAGCTAAATCTAAGCTCACCACTCAATCCAAAATAGAATTTTAGCTTCAATAGCCTAGAATGAAGAATTTTAGCTTCAATAGCCTAGAAACCACCATAGTATCAAAGATACCATCCTCTGACTAGTGGGCTAAATTACAGGTCATGATATGGAGTAGCTGAGATCCATAGTTAGTAAATGCATACATAGTATTGTCATTTTATGCTACCCTAGTACATCTCTCATCTTCTGTGGACTGTAGCAGATTGCCTGTATGTCTCCACTTCTAACACACAAATCTGGACTGTCTATATGACTCTGTCTAATGAGTCATGACATGTTAATTCCCAGCCATGTTGCACCATTTTATCTTTCAAAAGCAATGTCATTAACATACAGGAACATAAAAGAGCTTGTAACAGAATGCAGCAAAGTAAAAGCACCCTGTAACATCTAAATTTCTAGATTTTAGGAGGGACTGGGTAATCCACTAGACAAGAGTTCCTTGGAAATTCTAGTCACAGGAGTGGCTCGCTCCTTTTGAAGGAGACTTTTTTCGAGGTTGGTGATTGCAAAGCATTCCAGTGATGTCAAATCAGCTGCAACTGGACCAGCAAGTCAACTCACCTGCCTGACCTACTAGAAATCCTGATACATTACAGATTTGTGAGCATCATCCCTCAGAAGTGGGGAAAGATATGGAAAAATACCAACAAACTGCTGATGTAAGCACAGTTTCAGTAGTGCCAGAGCATGTCTGTACTGACCTTCATCTCCTGAACCTCTGCCAGGCATGGAGGGTGAAAATGGAATGGCTTGAACTCTGCTGTGAGTAGATTCGTTGATTTCTCTCTGCACAGACTATGAACCTGGTTCTTACATCTACAAAAATTTTGGTTAATACCTTACACTCCTTCCCAAGCGGGAAGGGAACAGAAGAAGAATTTGAGATGTAGGCATGTAGGGAAGGGAGATCAAGCTTATTGTTTCCTTATTCCTTCCTTTGTATTAATCCCAGTATTGGTACTAATATGACTCCTCAATAAGCCAGTTGTACTCAGTGATTCAACAGAGAACTCACCCCAAAAATACAATTTTTTGTTGGCTTAGTGAGCTGAATCCATCACTGAACTGTCAGAAGAGCATCAGAGCTGGAGCAAGGGAGGCAGTGGAACTAGAAGGTCACATAAGGACAGGGAAACAGAATGACCCCTTTTGGCAGCACCAATTAATTAGATCAGGTCAACCTGTCTCATCTGATTGAAACCTTAGAGAAAAACTGTGGTAAATGTGCAAAAAAACCTTTAGTGGAAACTGTAGTAGCTATTAATTTAAAATGTGACAGAAGGACATTTGAAACTGAAAAACAAAGATTGAAGGCTTCAATTTAGCAATCCTGAAAAATACCCAGCTGGGATTTTCCATGGGAATGGTCAGGTGAAACAAACAAAGAAAGAACAAACCCAGCTGACCTGTTACACAGATTGACTGTAGCCACCAGTCGTCCAGTCTGAGTCCCATCTCTCTGCCATTCATCAGTAATTAGGTAAGTGTTGCTTTGTGGTATGACTATTGTCCCTTGAGCTGGCTGGGATGGTGCATTCTGACTTGTAGCAGTACAGTGAAGGCTCCTGTCAAACCATAATGAAACAGAAAAAAAGAGAAGAGGCTGTCTGCGCAGAAAATGCTGCAGCCTGGAGCATCCTATGTCAGCTAGCATGAGGAGTGCTGGGCTTTCCCATGCTCTCTTTCTACATACCTTTCTCTTCATTAACTGTACATTGAGCCTGACTCCAAATTTGACACAAACTTCCAGTTACTTGTTGCCCTCTGGTGACATCTCGTGGATCACAGCAAGACATCTTTGCCTTTCAGCAAACTCTGCAAAGCCTTGAGCTGAAAACCTTTGTGAGAAACATGTAGCTGGAGAACAGTGGAAAATGTTTATCTCCAGGAGTAGCTTAGAAAAACAATATATTGTGCAAAAGCTGGTGAGCAAACCAAGTATTTATTCCGTGAAGATTTACAAGTTTTAAAACAAATTAGCCCTGAATAATAAGGCAAACAAAGGTCCTTCAAAATGTTATATTCACAATCAATAAACCTGAGGGTTTCAGCTCTCCAGGCTGCTGATTACAACTCCCTACTGAAGTTACAGAACTAATGCCACATCCCGTGTTAGAAAGTCAGAGATGTAACTGAAGAAGAAAAGGTTACACAGAAAACTTCTTCAGAAAGCTCATCGAAGGACCATAGCACAAAACTGCTACACACTCTGAGCAGGAAGCTGGAATTAGTTATGGAAGTTCAGCAATGCTTTGGAAATAATAGCTAAGAGAGCCTACTAATTTCTCCTACTTTTCCCAGGCAGTTGCCATCACATACAAAGCTTCCAAAAATGTTCTGTAGTGTTTACAGCTGTGAAGCAACTTCTAAAAAAATCCTGTGTCACCAGTTGGAAACAGTAGCTCTGTTACAACTGAAGTGTAAAACCATTCTAATTTATCCAAATGCTAACGTCTAGTGATAGTCCAAATTTATCCTAGACATAAATCAGTTAATTTTCTCCCCTGCCAGCTCCTCACTCAGTCCCATGTGCTCTAAGGCTGGTCCTGGAGCAGTGTGGGAGCAGGAAAGGCTGGGGGCCACCTGAACCCACCAGCTCAGGGTGCTGAACTGCAGGGATCTGCTGCCACCCACCCTGCTCTGACACCCAGGGCTGCTGCTGCATTTGAGCTGGCCACAGCTCACCTAGCAGCAAAGGGAATTTATCCAGCCGGAGAAAGAAAGCCTGCAGTGAAGAAGTTTCCTGGCAGATCAATGACCTGAATCTGCTCACCTTGTTCTGCAAAGTATCAGATTTGACATAAAAGGGCAGTAGAAGGCTGAAGACAAGAGGGAAGGAATTTGCCCCCTTAGTTGCACATAGCAAAATATAAAATTAAAAAAAATTATTTTAAAAAGAAGGTAAGAAAGAAAAAGCCATCCTTATTCACAGTAATGGCTGTTTAGACTTCATCAAGAAGCACTGAGCCCTGGTCACTAGGTCCAGTCAGAAGGGTGAAATTAATGGAGTTTGCTTCAAGATTGTCTGAGTAACTAAGGAAATAACTATGCTGAATTCAATAATACAGTTTTTATGTCATTAGAGTAACTTATCTCTACGATAAAATATGGATTTCAAAGTTTATTGAAGGGTTATTTATCTCAGTGAAAGTTTATTGGGGGTTATTTACCTCTAAGGTGCCAGGTCATTAGATATTTGCATAAGCTATGCAGTGTGCCACAGGCATCATTAAGCACCTTTTCTTGTTGTTTGCTGATTAAATTACAGAGAATATTTGTTACATTTTGCTGAACATCTAACCATAAAGGGAAAGGGTGAAGCACAACAAAAACCTTTCCTAATGAGGTCTGTAATCTCACTGCATACTAACATTAACTTTTTTTCAAGGAAAACAAAGGAGCTTTTGGCTTGAATTAATCATTCTTTTGCATAGGGGAACAATGGCAATCCATTAACTGACATTCTGTTAAAATGGATAGAGAAAACACTTACCTTATGTGAGCACTTCAGCTGCACACCAAAAAGGAGGAGTTCTCCAGAAACCTATGGACCTGTGTTTTGGATAGTGTGAGTTTTGGGGATTTTGTAGCCAAAATATCCTAACCCAAGCCAGGTGATCCCCAGGCAGAAGTGTTAATGTGAGTGTTTAAAGAGTGCCCCCTTTGAAGATGCACTACAGCTATTCTCTGCACAGGGCACCTACTCATAGGTGCTTCATGGATGGTTTGGATCACTGCAATTATATCAGTTCCTCCTTCATTTCAAAAATATTTTTGCATGAAATGAATGTCACAGTGGTAGAACTCCAGTTAGAATTTAGTAAGGATAAAGGGATCAATCAGTCTTTGTAGCACCCTATGATAACCATAAGCCAGGACAGAGAATCAGGTCCACAGTTTCCTTGCAATTTATGCACATTATTTATCTTTGGTCAATGGTTCAGATTTCTTTCTTGAATCACTCCTTGAAACACTGTTTTGAAATTCCAGTGCTCCATGCTCATCTGTGACTTCTACCATCTACTGCATTGCCCTCTGCTCTGTATTTCCTGAAAGACATAGAGCCAACATACTTACTCTGCATAAATACACATCTAGTCTGCTGCTGACAGAAAGGTCTTATCCTTTCTAGGAAGTATTCCAAGTTAAAAAGCCAATGTATATTTTAAAAGATTCTTAGTGTCTAATAAAATACTATTAAATTACATAATAAAAGAAACAGGTGGAGGAAAGGACAGGAAGTGGGGAAAAAAGAGCCTTTCCATAATTTTCTAAAATTCTATCACGCTTTTCTTACTCACTAACACATTAGATATGTTTATAAATTACAAGTGTGTCTGACTCAGGTTTCTCAGGTACTCAGGTACTTTCTGTTGCTGAATATAAATTTAAACATCTAATATCAATTTAAACAGCTAAGACTAGGCCAAAAGGGACTGCCATTCTCACTGTGTGTTTATTGCTTTATTGTGTAAACAGAAAGATTTAATAGCACTATTAAAAGTGATATGAAACGTGGCTATTGATTTTTTAGCAGAAATAAAGTGTGAATATGAGATTGTCTTAGTGAAACAGAAGTACTCCAACTCTACCTGCATCTGAGTGGATGTTGTATAAGGGTCTAGACATAAACCAGGCTCATTGTTTATAAAAACTGCGAACATTGTTCTGCATCAGAGGGAAGATCCATCTGTCTGAGTGCACTGCCTTCAAGACAAAGTGACTGTAGGTGTCTGGAAACAACTACAAGGAAAGCAGCAAGCACCTAGCAGTGCTTTCCCAGAATAAAGTCCTAGCAATCACCACGTTTCCTGACTCAAGTGTATTATTCCTAAATTTAAATTTGTCCTTATTAGATTTTTCTCCCCCCTCAATTTTTTATATACATAAATCACTGTAGCAAAACTATTTGTTTGCTGTATAGAGACCCTTTATTCCATAATGCCCCTTTAGTTCTCTCTTATGAGAGAGAGGGAAATATCATTCCTCCTCTCTTTCCTCACTCGTTCGTGATGTAGAGACCTTAGGTAATGCTGAGAAAGGCCACAGGTGCTTTGCAAGGGCAACTGTTTTGCAACATGATTGCACAAAGCCTCCCTCAGCTGATTAGAACAGGTGGACTGGCAGGGCTGCTGTGTTTAACTCCAGGGAAATTGCCCTACTGCAGAGAAATCTCTTACAGAGCTTACATTCTTCTTTTTGCACAGTTCAAAACAGATGTTGGCATTGTCTGCACACACAGATCCTCACATCAGTCTAGAGAGTTTAAGTCAAGGTATCAACACCCCCCCCCCACAAAAAAACCCTAACCAAACCAAAAAAATTAAAAAAAAACCCAAAAACCAGTGGTGCAAATAGGGACCTAGATCGTTTATTGCCTCCTGGGGCCAGCATACTTTGTCAAAGTAGTTCCAGCCTACCAGCTGGAAACTTTCCATTACCAGGACTGGTAAGATAGAAATTGGCATTTTCTTTACCACAATCTACAAAACAGAAAGTTCATGTTATAGGCCTATAAGATTTATTTGATATTTTAATCTATAAATACATGAGGTTTTCACCAGTAAAAGCACAGGCATTTTCTCAGTGGTCATTGCCACAGTTTACATTTTGAACAGAAGAACATGTAGTATTGCATGTGAATAAGCAAACTTTGGTTCTCTTTCTAAAGACCAAGCTTTCTCACTTGTTAAACAATGGCCTGCAGAGGACAACAAGGCAGCTGAAGGCCACACTGAATGCTACACTCTGGAAAGCTTGGGACACTGTAAAATTTAATTAGTTTTTTGAAGGCACCTTTTTTGAACATCATCATGTCTTCAGGCAGCCTGGAAAGAACTCTGGCATTTGCACGAGACTCCTTCTTGTCAGTGGCTGCTGCTTTGGGGTTACATTGCTCCAGATTACCAGTCATTGGCACACTGGTGCAGCTAAGGGAACGTGCTGTCTTTTTCTTGCCTTGAACAGATAAATAACTGAATAAAAAAGAGGTTAACTTATGTTTGGTAACATCTTGGACATCTTCCGGAAAACAGTCATCCAGAGGATCCTCTTGACCTTTCACCTGCTGACTAATCACACATGTACTAGGACTTACTGATAATTTCTTAGGCTGTACTACTGTTTTTCTGGAAGGTGTTTTGTATTTCCCTCCATCTAAATAAAGCTGAGGAACATTACTAATGACATCAGAAGTAGGCTGAACTATTGTAGTGGGGATTCCTGCCCCATCACCAGAATTTACGTAGTGCAACCCGTAATTCTGGCTAATGATTTGGGCTGCAGTGTGTTGAATGATGCTCCAGTCCTGCAGAATATCTTCCCTGGTTGTGAACTGAGATGTCACAGTAAAGCGAATGATGAACTTGTCATGGACGGTTGCTGGAATGAGGAAGAGCCTGCCAGAACTGCTTAGTTCTTTCAGGAGTTTTTCTGTCAGCCAATTGGGACCCTGTTTTAAATAAGAATAATAAAAAAATACTCTAGTTAGAATTTCCACTGACATCCAAACATATTTAAGAATTGCAATCACAAATTCTTACATGGAAGAATATTCACAGTTATTAATGTCTGGGAAGAAATCAGCTGTGGTCAGTTCATTCCAAAGAGATGTGCAAAAGGGCCAATCTTTACCTTTAGGCGAAATACAACCAGCCCAAGATGTCTCTTGGCAGGGATTTCAAAGAGTGGGTCACTTTTAACTAAGGATTCAAAGAATTTGGCTGTTTCAGTACCCTATAATTAAGAGGAAAAAAAAAGTTACCTATTTGTTTGTCACAAACCCACTTGTAAGATGCTAAACTGGGTAGTTAAAAGGAATTCCTTTCCTTACTAAAACACATCATTCCAATGCATGAATAAGAGCAAACAGAAAAATGACATCAAAGCTAAGAATTTTAAAGTCTGTCTCTATTTGCCCAAACTCTTGACAATGAACATGAGTAATTAGCCTATACATATGGATTCTCTAGAAGGAGGTTTGAAAACAGAATGTGCCTTCTCAGAGTCCTTTTGCAGCAACCATTGATCCCAATGTGACCCCTCATATTTACACTCCATCAGACACTTAAGCCTGTACATTTTCATAGTGATGGGTCCAGTTATTCATCACAGCCTGCCTCCCAAACAGCTGCCACTTGACCTCAAAGAAAGCTTCTTCAGATAATGGCTCAGTAAAGTGCATAAGGCAGTGACTGACCAAGTCCCTTGCCATTGTCCAGTGCTGCCAAGAAGGAGACCAGAAATGTTTTGTCTACAGTCAGTCTTTACAGATTATTTTAGAGTAAAACCAGCACACATTTAGAATTCACATGCAAGCTTTGTGGGTGAGGGGATTTCTGTTACTCATCTCTGCACTCTGAGTTTACTAATCTCACCTACCAAGAACTGAACATAACACATTGGTAATTCACACACCTGTCGGACGTGAGCTTGAAGCTTTTTCACCCCAAAGGAGCGAAGCACAAACCACAGCTTCAAAGAACGAAATCGACGACTCAGTGGAATTTGCCAGTGCTGTGAAAACAGAACAGTGCATCAGTGAGTGCAGAAACAACAGAAAGGAGAGTTCCTCTTCCACTGATACATCTCTTGAGATGAATAGTGTCATATTACTGAAAATCTGTTAAGCCTAGGAAACAGCCATCAAAGAAATATTGTGTCCCCGTATTTTTCAATTATTTGCAAAAATAAGATTTTGGCTATTCCCCTTAATTTATGGCTTAGATATGCTTAGAATTTTAAATTAATTACCAGCTTATAATAACAACTTTTTCATTTAAGAGCATAATCAATTTAAGATGTGGCCATTTACACTTTAGGACTGACTAGTGCTCACTTCAGCTTCTGTAATTTCCTGAACATTTTCCCAAATCAATTATAAACAGCAAGATTTGATACTGGGGTAGACAGTTCCAGACAAAGAAACACCTACTCCAAGGAAAAGAGTGAGAAAACATGTAAAGGAGTATTTCAGGGAAGCTGCACAATCACGTGCAGGATCCAATTTAACCACAAGAGGGACTCAATATCCTATTTTCCATCCCTCCCTCCCTCTCCCCACTTTAGTGAAAAGCACTATTGATTTCAAGAAAACAATTATCTTTTCAGGACTAGGGTGAGATCATAGCAGAAATAATTGGCAGTGAATATTCCTTTGTATTACTGTACTGAAATCTGCTGTAAGATGTATCTGCAGTGAAATGCCTCTTAGCTCTCCTATGAATACCTTCATCTGAAGAAAAAATGTAATTCATTCTCCTGCTGTTTCAGAGCATGGCTTTTCCATTGCTTACTCCTTTCTCTCTTTTATTACATATCAGAGATACAAGAAATCCAGCCAAAATGGCATCAGTAGGAATTACTTCAGCAACACAATACACAGAAATGACCCTTTGCATTGGAAAGGCAAGGCTGGATCTGCATCTGTGTAAAAATCTTAAATACTTCAATCTGAAAGCAATTTTATAATTAATCTTCATAACCAGGGCTTACTGCAAAGTTTTGCTATTTTCTCTGCATTAGGATCTCAGTATAATTTCATTTACATAGTAGGACCAGGTATAAGATAAGCATACTCCAGAATGTGAGAATAATTTCACAATCTGATAGAAAATTTTATAGGCAATATAAAATATCAACTTAAATAATAACTTACCATGAAGTCAATTGCAGCTCCTGAATTGGCATGTCTGAGGTAGACAGGGTTAACACTGAAGGTTTGATGTAACTTGTATTTATCTTTAACCCTATCGATTGCAGAAGGAACTAGATTTAGCAAAGTAAGTGCAGAGAAAAACTTTGCAGTTTGCAAGTTATCCTTTAGGTGTTGTTTGTGCTTTGCCTATACTCACCAAAATCCAGTGCAGTCAAAATGGACCATCATCCACTTAGAAGGATTAAAAGTAAAGGAATCTGCATATTCAATTCCATCCAAAAATGATCGAAATTCAGGACATACAAATGCTGTTCCTGCATATGCAGCATCAATATGAAGCCAGAGTCCCTCGGCATCACCTGTTGGAATTGAGATTCTTGTTATGTAAGGGACATAGGGAATCAAAGTGCATGCTAATCTCTCCTCTATGCAAACCAGGTGCAGTGTTTTGGAGGAGGCAGACAAGCAATTGACAACCTAGTTTTATTCTAAAGGTGTGGATCCATAATGCCAAAATATCAAATAAGGCTGAAACCAGGTGGACCCTGTAACAAATTCACTATTCTATATTTCATGTGAGTGAGTCTTTTTAACATTTGACTTCTCTCACCTGCCCTTTCACTAAGTGAAATTCCCCAGTAACCCTCAGTTGCACAAAGCCAAAACAGAGACATAGTGGCAAGCAAAAAAGGACCTAGAAATAGAAGCCACAATCTGACCCATAAGGGAAAGCTCCTCAGGTCTTCAGCAGCTACTGGTCAAAATATATGCTGGAATAGAATCTGCAACCATGTCAAATTTATCTATGAAACTGGTTGATCCAGAGGATGTCCTACCAGAATCTACCTTCAAAACTCCTTTGCTAGATTAAATATTAATATGTCCATCCTACAACAGTACCACACAGTCTGTATTTCCTGAATAACCACATTAAAGATTCATCAGTTGGCAAATTTCATCCATCTCGAATAGAATGTATTTTAGCATCCTCATCTAAATCTTACAGAAATCACTGCAGTCTTGTATTGACTTCAGGCATCCCTGAGACATGTCTGAAAAACTCAGCTCTCCTTTGTTTTGGCATGAAAAAGTCTAAGAGTATTTTCTAGATACTTTCATAGATCAAAATCAGGAAAAAAAAAAAAAGACACTTACAAACTGGACCCAGTTCTGAGAGACTGTCAAAAGCACAGACACCAGTTGTACCCAAAGTTGCACAAACCTAGAAAAAACCAAACCTGTTATAATGGATTTGTTTTCTTTTAATACATGGATGCAACACTTTAAAAGTGGGCAGTTTATTGCAGGCAGTCAAAACATTAAAACTTTTTCTTTAATAAAACAGAAATTCTTGTATACATTTGAATCTTCAGCTAATGTATTTTAACACAACAAGAAACTTTTAATATGTAATTTCATGTTGACATTAAGAATATAACACTATGCCAATGCCCCCAACCAGAAAGTTGAACATACAAAGACTGGCACTAGGCCTTTCTTTCTGTCTTCTGCAATGGCTTTCTTCAAAGTTTCACCTCTGAGGGAAAAGTTCTCATCCACAGGCAGAAATTTTATCTTCACAAGAGAAATCAAGCCAGCCTTTTCTACAGAGGAATGTGCCTTTAAAATAAGAAAAACAGTAAGAACTCAAGCTCTGAGGCTGAACAGCTGTGGTAAGTTATGGCTTTATGAAAGACAATGATGGCAAGAAATAGATAACGACCTTATTGTAATCCATATTAATACAAATCTGAAAGCATCTTCTTGTGAGTAACTGTAAGAAGTTGTACACTGTAATTCCAAAGAATGCTTCATTTACTTGGGTACTGGCTTCTAAAATATAATAATAGGCATCCTCATCCTGTGTTTGAAGGGCCATTTATCAAAACTCAGCTCTTAAAGGAGCCTCTAGAAATTCATCAACCTCAGTTTATTCCCTCCTCCCTGCCATAAGAAGATAAATCCCCTGAAGTGTGTTTACTTCTGGATAGAGCAAAACACAAGATAAAGTCCTTTTAGTTATACTAAGAGAGAATGAGCATGAGTCTCTCTCCTGTTGCAGTTTTCCCAGGGGAATATAATTGCTCAGTTCAGGAGGCCAAGGACAGAACAAGTTTGCTGGCAAAAGCCAACAGTGGAGCCCACAACCATGAGCAGCATTTAGGTAACAATGCCTTGAGCGTGCCTGTCTCTGAGGGGAAGGAGGCTGGGAAGAAACACGAGATGAAGCAGCATGAGATCTCAGTTCCTGCAGCAAGGCTTTGTGAAAAACAGGAAGAAAGTGCAGAAATCAGTCATGTGAAACAATCTCTTGAGGACTGCCAAGACCCTAAAAACCTCACCTCACACTGATTCAGTTTCCCCATCTGCAGAAAGCAGCAGCAGGGGAACTGGTCCATGCTTGTGAGGCATTTCTGTGTTGTTATACAGAAATGCAACTTCACATGGCAAAGGCTGAGTGAGACAACAGAAGCAATTTGTTTTCCTTGGAATCATAAGAACCTACTTGATCAGATGCATAAGCAATGAGGCGAGAATTGAGCGAGGACTCATCAGTGTCTGGCTCAGAAACCTTCATCTCCAGAATTTTGTTCTTCCTTGCTGCCAGCAGTGCAACCAAGGTTGATTCACTCACAGTGCTCTGCAAAGACATTGCTCATTTACTGCAATTGCTGCTTCATTGCTATTTTGCCAGGGATCTGCTGAAATCAATGAAGTGCCCAGCTGCCCACCCACTCTTTTATTCCTACTCCTGCTTTTCTCTGACGCAGTGGAGAGTCATTAGCTGATGAGCAGCTCTCTGGGCCATATTATTTCAACAAAGCCTTTTAATGCTGTGTATTTTAACATGCAGCACCGAGTTCTGGGGAGTAAATAAACCACATTTTCCTTTTGTTCTACAGATAAAACATAGTATTTCCCATAAAATTACAAACATGATCAAAGCCCCTTATAATAACAAAGATGCAGCACTGATTCCCAGGAACTTTTGCTTACACCTTCTGGAAGGAGGTAACAGTTCAGGCCTTGATCTTGCACCTCTCAGACACAAAAATTAGACATGAAAAAAATGAAAAATAACTTCTTGTGTGGCTAAGGACTGTGGCAGAAGGATAGTGACAAGGATTCCTTCTCTAATTACGTAAGAATCACTTTAGTGCAAAATTTGGTGATGTGAAACAGATTGAAGAAATGAAATCTGACTCATTTATCCTTAAAAAGACCACAAGAATACCTGCTGTTTGTCCATAACACAGCACTAAAAGCAATAGCAGTTTCTCTTCCATAATCTTCCACATTTAATACTAAAATTTGGGAAAAAAATGCCAAATTTGGATTCAGAGCCATATAGAAAATGTCGTTTGTTTTGTCTCTAGGAAAACTACCACTCAGAGAGAAATTCACCTGAAAACAAAACATTGATAAGGCCATCTCTAATCTCCCCTACCTGTAATACTCCTCCGCCCACACTGTCGGGATGGTGGTGCAGGAATTTGTCTGGAAGGCCCAGCATTTTAGCCAACCAATCCATCACATTCATTTCCAATTCTGTACAAGCTGGGCTGGAGGCCTAGAAAAAATTTAAAAAAGAGAATCAGGCTGTAATTCACCTTGGGCACCAATCCCTCATCCAACAGAGAGCTAAGAGAGGCAACGAGCTAATCTGACACAGCTACATGGAGACTACACTAACCAATTTCTTATAGGTTTATGAGTTTCTACTTTCTTACACACATCTAAAAATCTGGGCAACTTTGGCACTGGGGAAAACACTGGCTTCAGAAACTACTGTGGTGTGCAGAGTCCTAAGCAAGTAGTGCTCTGTAGCTGCTGCAGGAGATACAAAATATGCAGGTATTCTGGCCCAGGCCACCAAAAAATTATTTTCGGAAGAGGAAAAATAGGAAGTGTGCTCTCTCAAAGAAGCAGGAGAACTGGAATGGAGCCCAATCTAGCCTGCAGTCATGGATGGTGGCTGCTCTATTGCTTACACTGCTTGTGTAACAGTCTTGGCACTGAGACTAGATGACAAGGAACAATGCTCAGTGGGATATGAAAAGAATTTGAAAGCAGACATTTCTAGTATATTTTCTTCATTCACCTCTTACTATGAGGTAATGCTTGTTCTCATGTGTTCTTTTGGTTAGTTTTTTTTTTAAGTGACAATTTTCATTTATGCAACAACATACAGTTGGTTAAAACAAATAATTGTACTGACTCAGAGAACAAGAAAGAATGACTATGAGCTGCTCTTGCATATTACATACAGGAGAGGAATGTCTAAAATAGCCCCAAAAAATTTACCCATGTGAATCCCAAGCAGTTAATTGCATCAGCCAACATATCTCCAAGGAGCGAAGGCCAGGAAGTTAGAGCTGGAAAATAGGCATGCATGTGTGGACTTTGCCAATGGACTACCTAGAACAGAATTACATAGAAGTTCAGTCTGAAAATGTCACAAAACTTTGCATGAGATGTAGTGGTTCTTATCTGTTTAAAGTGAGAGAAAAGGATTACAGCAACATAATACGTGCAATGATATATCTGCTAGCAGAGAGCTGCAGAGATAATATCAACAGGGCAGCAGCACTAGCAGATGATAACACTGCATTATTAACAGATAAATTACAAATAACAGCAAAAGCATTTATCTGAATTAAACAGGCAGACAAAGATTCTGAACAGGAAAGAATGTTCTGCCATGTTTGAAAGACCAGAGTCAGAAAGATTTATCAAAATATTTGTCTTTATAAAGGGAATCTTTGCAACAAAGTTGTTCATTTTGTCAAACCACAAGTTGTCTTTAGGTACACACAGCAACTGACAACTATATAAACCCTTCTATACACCTGAATGAGCTTGTGTGTGGGACACCAGCATAAGTACCTGTAATCTGATTGCCTCTCCTACATCAGATCAAGTTTCTGCAAACATCTATAAAAAAATTTGAGAACAGGCTTTGAAAAAGTTTCTTACATAAAACTTGCATTTTGGTAATATGAATTCCCTTAGCAGAATCTGCAGTATTTATGTACAAGAGGAAGTAGACTTTTACATTCAAAGCACAGGAGACAAGCCTTGTATGTGCATGAAGTTGGGCAAGGGTTGTTTCACCTTGCTGTGCCGAGTTTCCACATCTCTGAAATTAAGATTATATGGTTCAGCAGGTAGAGATTGTGAAGCAAATTATTTTCTCATACTGCTGCATTTGTTTCCCTATGAGCAAATAAGAGTTATATACAAAATAGTTTAAAAATACACTCACAATCTAACCCCTAAAATTATAGTTAGGAACACAACTGTAGATGTAACATCTACAAGATTCATGCTACATTTTTGGGTACTTTATTTATTTAGAACAATGTTCTGCAGAACCTGCGCATTCCCAGGATTTGGTGTTCACCCCAGGTAGTAATGGCTTTTTCCTGTCATGATTAAACTTTATTTCTTACCCCTGGCATAATAATCTTCTCTATATCTTCAAAGATGTTGTCCCAGCTGTCTGGGTCCATTGGGGCAGAGTCTGGCAGCTGGGCTCTCATGTAACCTGGCTGTACATCAGGAGTCACCCGTCTCTCTCTCACATTGCTCAGGTACTGGCAAATGTAATCCACCATCTCTTTCCCTGGAAGAGGCAAACCAGTGTTTTCAGTTTCAGTTATGGAAACACTAACTAGCAGTACCAGCACTCCACACAATCTGTCCTTAGCATTGGATAGAGATTCCAATAGCATTGGAATACTGCTCCCAGCTCCTCCCTCCTACACACTACTTGTCCCATCTAACAATGTTCTAAACAGGCTCACAGGGTTTTTTCAGTGTCATCATTGAATAGTTCAAATGTACCTTTAAAACGCAATCATGGTACAAGTACAGTTTGTTTGGTTACTGAAAGGTTAGATTTTCTTGCCTACAAATAAACTGAAACTGCATTTCACAGGAACTAAATTTTCATAATGTCCTACACTTCCTTGTCACTATAGCAAACCTGCTTTTGCATCCTCTGAAATCAGCTGCATAGCTCCACACCCTTTCTCCAATTTTTAAGGCAATCTCCTGCAGCCCTGGAACCAAAGTTGGCTCTCCATCTCCAGAACTGTCCAAGTACCACTGCAGTCTCAGGGTGTGAAGCCACTGAAGACCTATTGTGCATAACCCCTTAGCACAAGTTTATTCAGCATCACAGTTTTGCAGCTTTCCCACAGCATCTTAGATGCTGACCAAAAAGGCTAAGTTACCCACAGACTCTAAATCCATTAATTTAAACTCAATCCTGGGACACATTTTTACCTCAGCAGATCCAAGTCTCAAGGCCAAGTGCACATTTAGAGTATATAGCCCATCCTAATTTTAGGTATCACAGCCCTACAACAGTTGATCTCCACCAGCAAATGTCACCCATTTGCAAAAGCCACGGTGCACTCACCTCTCTGTCTGTACTCCTCAGGCTCCATACTAATTCCTTAGGAATGCACCTCTTCAAACCTGGGCCACAACCTTTTGGGAACTGTGGTCAGTTTGGTCTGGTGCCCTGCCAGCTGCTTCCCCCTTTATAGCCCCCTTTATCTCTCAGACTCACACATTCTGGAAAAGGTTTAACAGGCAGGTTATTGGTCAGTGTTTATCTAACTCCTCCCAGCTGAGGGTTTTTGCAATCTCTCATGTTCTCATCTGTGCTCTTTTGATGTGTAAGATAGTGTATCACTAAGAGGAGCTGCCTCTGCACTTTCCCATTTTCAATCAATCTTTCAGAAGTCTCACAGTAATCCATGCCATGAATATAAGGCACATTAACATGAGACTTGTGGGACAGAAAAAGCTCAAGAGCTTTCAAAACCAAATAAAAGCCAGCAGATGTTACGCCAGCACACCCAGCTACCGTGCTAGCAGTAGCCATTAAAACAAGGTACCAGCACAGAACAAATTTGATATGGGAGACAGGGACTTTTCCTAAAAATTGTTTTGAGAACTCTTTTTTTCCCAAAAAGAACAATATAACCTACATCCCCACAAGTCTTCAGTCCTTATGCTGTCAGTCCCATGCTGCTAAAAGGAAAGCTTCACGGTTATTGCCAGTTCCAGAGCTACAATGTGAAGCAGCAATGATCCTCTTTGTGGATTTCCTGCCCTTCAGATCAGAGCAGGTTACACTAAGCAGGGTGATGTTCCTCCACGGGTACCACCCTAGACCACTGAGCTGGGAAAATGCACCTTTTCCCTCACTGTGCTTTCTTTTCTCCTGTATCATATGCATAAGCACTGGGATTTAGTCTTGTCTCTCCAGAATTCCTTCAAGTGCTCCACCTGGATTGCTCTCAGTTTGAAAGAACAGCTTTATTGATTGCCTCCTGTTCCAGTTTTAGGACCTGAAAAAACATCCTGACCTCTCTCTGGCAGCATAATCTTTGACACTACTCAGTGTTGAATCCTTATCCATCTTCACTTGCTCTACACTGCACCAGGCACCCCTGGGAAAAGAGAGTGGCAGGACTTGTGGACTAAATACCAGAAAGAGACATTATTTCAAATACAATATATTCTTGCCTTTTTTTGCCATACCCTAGGCTCCTGCTTGAGGCTGGCCCTGCTGGAGACAGGATGTCAGGCTAGGCAGAGCCTGTGTCTGATACCTGACAGCAGTTTTGTTGTTCTCTCACAGGAGAGAACTGGCTGCCAGAGCAGCTTTGATTCTCTGCCCTAGGTACTCTAACACAGCACAACCACTCATATAGCTCTAGAAAGTTTTTACATTGTTCTCACACACACTGTCTACAGAACAGTGTGAAACCTTTCCTAGCTTCTGCTGCAAATAGATACTTGAGAAGGAACTGTTTTATAGATATGAGAAAGATGCCCTGACACACACACATCAGATTAATGTACTGAAGTTAAAAATCCCAAAATTGATAAAAATCCCAAATTGATAAAAAGGCATAAAAAGTGCAAAAAACTACTATACGCATATTCATCTGTTTTATCTCATATTGCTCTGGAAACATTAGGAAAAAATTAAAAAACTGCCCACACGTTTAATAAGAATTTATGAACGTCTCTTAGCTGTACTGTAAATGATCCCATAAAGGGGAAAAAGCTAAGAAGGGACAGGCATCAAGCACAGGACCAACACAAAATGAGCCCAAAGTTCTCAAAAACTCTGATTTTAGCTCATTACAAGTGATTAATATGCTAATATATATGGACATCTGTTCAAAGAAACAGATGGTAGCTAATTACATTTATGTTTTTAATTTGGAACAGCAAATAAGGAACAGTATTTCATGTAACATATACCCTACACTTTAGCTCAAAGGTGACAGTTCCATTGGGTTGATCTCTTGTTCTGTGCAGAAGAGAACAAACAGCAGGTCCTGTTCAGAACTAAACTGAAATAGCTGATAATGGATTACAGGTAGGGTAAATATTGCTGGTGATAAATAAGGTTTTGTTATAGCTATGCTGCACTCAGAAGGGTTTAGTTATGGACAAAGAGGAACAGAATATTTGCTCACAGGAAACAGAATGAATAGAAAGGTTCATTTCATTGTTTGCTGCCAACATGTGCTGTCACAACCGTGGGAAACTCTCCACTTGGGTGTGAACGTTGCCACTATCACCACTCAAACACTGCCACTCTTATCATTGTTAAGAAATCACAGAGATTACACTCACTGTTGTTAAATTTGTGGGATGTGAGGACACAAACATTATTTTGATCACAAAATAATTAACTGGAGTATTGCCTAAGCAGCACATTTCCCTTGGCTAACTGGTTCCTCAATCTGCTAGTGACATAATAGATAGTTCCTGAAAAAATCCCTAAAATAGAGCAATTTCCAGTTAACCACTGCACAAGGTTTGCTCCAAGTCCTAGTACTAGCATGATGATGTCCTTGAAAATAATTCTTCTAAAACCCACCACCACAGATTTCTCTTTTTTAACTTTTGATTATTTTTAGATCGAATTTGCCAATCAAAATCAAATTTACCAAACATATAACAATACGAAGATATTTAGAATTTTTCCTAACTGCCAAATCTATAAACCCAAGGCAAATTTTGACCAGTTTGACAAAGTTTTGTACAGTACAATGCGATTCTTTCCCCATTCCTCCCTCCTACCATTTAAGCCCATTTTATACCCAAAACTGTTTTTTCATGTTTTTCCAGATGCCTAACACAGAACAGTTTTGACCTTCTCATTCACACACAAAACAATTGAATTGATTCTACACTATATATATGTGGAAAAGATATTTAATTGTAAAATAGAAAAAGTAGGCCAGAGTACAGTTTTAAGGGTAATTCTTCCGTGTACAGTATAGATAAACCAGACTTTTTGCTTAAGTTTATATAAACAATTCCATAAAAGCAGTGAACATGGAACAAGAAAGCAAAGCACAAAGAGTTTTATCTTACAAAAAACGGATCTGCACAGTAGTTCAAAATTTAATGTAACACAGCACTGAACAATCTTAAGGCAGCTCAGTCTAAGCACAGGACTAGAAGCCAGGAACTCCTGAGATCCATTCCCAGGTGACCACAGGTTCAAGCAGTGTTTACCAGGCCAGTCACTTAACACTCCCCGCTGTTGCACTTAAACCAGTTATAAAATTGAGACAGTAACACTTACCTGCCTCAGGCAGTGCAGTAAGAGCTCTTTAAAAGATTTTACAATGCTCTGATGTAACGTGCCATATAAATTTTAAGCATAATAGATCACTGCACAGACACACACAAACACAGTATCACAGTGAGGAACAATGATGCTGGGTAGGAAGAGCATCACTACAACATAAAAAATTACTTGTCCAATTGCGTAATTAAAATGCAAAAGTCCGTTAAAAAAATGTATCACTGAATTAATTTCAAGGCTATTGGGGAAGAGAGATCAATAGGGATATTCTAAAATAGCTATTTGTGTTCAAGTGGAGACGTTCCTTTCAATTAATTACTGAACTTTAAAATGTTTGTACAGGAAAATTGTAAGACACACGAAGTGAAGTTTCAACGTCTCCACTACCAAATTTTGCCTCTTAACATGTAAATTAAGATACTTTTTTGTTCTTCCTAATTACGAATTACATTCTTCCAAGAAATATACCATCCACAATAAAACTGGCTGCTAGC
Source organism: Leptocoma aspasia (assembly GCA_013399835.1). Lineage (NCBI taxonomy): Eukaryota > Metazoa > Chordata > Aves > Passeriformes > Nectariniidae > Leptocoma > Leptocoma aspasia. The sequence continues at coordinate 2,208,182 of VXAX01007135.1, forward strand.
TTACTTCAAATGACCTATAGGCTAAACATTTTTCTCATAATTTTTCTCATCTTTGCTGAAAAATACCTATGCAAGATGTATGTGTAGAAATTATAAAAACATGCAGCATATGTACAAACTGAAAAGTTTAAAAAATATTAGCTTCATATACATGTAAATCTACTTGGATATATCTGAAATTAAATATAAAAATTTCACCACCTAAAAAAAAAAAAAAA
>VXAX01007135.1:2208419-2226758 GCA_013399835.1 Leptocoma aspasia
AAAAAAAAAAAAAAACCAAAAATGGTTTTCAGAGAATCTGAGACAACTACTTAAAGCTGTACAAAGATTTCCACCTGGAAATGTCTTATTCAGAGAAGTTGAGTTGTTATCATGTAGAAATAACTGTTAATTAATTTTGTCACATAATCAAATTTCAAATTGTCAGCCTAAATCAACATCACCCTTAAAACTGTTCTGTTTTTCAGAAGTTAGATTCATACTAAAATCAAAAATTTCACAAAAACATTGGCTTTTCATGTTTCTGGATCCCTTCAAAAAGATTTATCAACTCATTTTGAAACTGTAAAAAAACCAACTATTTACAGTATTTAATTTTAAATACTTTTCACAATTTCTAAATTCAGAGTTTTTATGTTACAAGAAATTAATCAGAGCTCACGGCTTAAGTCCAGTTATCAACTTGTAGCATCTTCTCTATCATGAAATCCCATGGCTGTACCTATATAGTGTACAGTTCAAGATTGTACTGCAGGTTTTTGAAAGTAACAGGCTTTGCAGTGTGTTCATTTTTTATTAAACAGCTTCTTTATTAGTCTGGAGGCGGTTCATTGCCTCTAACTTCTGCCGATAGGCCTCTGCTTCTTGCTCCTTCTTTAGAAGCTGCTGACGATATTTTTGTGCTTCTCTGTTTGCCTCATCCAGCTGTTTCTGAAGAGTTTCTCTTTCCTATTAGAAACAGAACCAGCAATATTTTGTCAAATAAGTATCAAACACAAGCTAAAATGGCAAATACTTTTCCTTTACATGCAGTTCAAGTGTTAGGGTATCATGGAGAAGCTGTTCAGTTCTTACTCAGGCAAACCTGTATAAATGCTGCTGTGCAAATTAGACCCCAATTATCAACCAGCCAACTCCTCACACAGGGCTGGAAGTGTGCAGACAGTAAACCTGAGTCTACTGAGCTGCAAAGGTACCATGCCAAATCTTCACCAAAAAACAGCTAAATGAAAAAAGTGGAAGTGTGGTGATTAAATACTAATGGAATATATTAACATTTCTCCAATCATTTGATCTAACAGGCTTGTCCCTTGCTTTTGTATTTCTAATCAGACAGTCAAAATGAAAAGCTGTTACCTATCAGCCATCTGCACTGGAGCGTGTCAGCTGCCCACTGACCAAAGCATAAACCTGTTTCTAAACAGGGATTGATATTCTGCAATCCAGAGGTCTAATTACATCCCCAAGGACACCACATCTTTGTGGATTAACAGGCAATTAGCCAGATAAGCTTTTTTCCTTCTAAAAGCAGCTAGTAAAGAAATCCTTAAGTAACTGCAGAAATCCTGCATACAAGTTTGTTGGGGGTGGATATAAAATGGCTTCCAAGCAAAATGATACGGGAAATGCCACTTCCTCTGAAGCTGCCTTAGGAACTAAGGAGAATGCAATTCCATCTCCAGTGATGTAGGTACTGTCATTTTGTCTGATCTTGCTCTGAGCCCAATTGAAAAAGCAATTTGCTTGGGAAATAGTTTTGTTTTGATCAAATATTCAATCAAATACCATTTCATTGAAGTGCATCATACTTTTATGAGTAAGGTAGTATTGGATTTAGAATCATTCTTTCCACTGTAGTTGTTAAGTAGGAACAATAAGAAAGGTTACCAGAGAAACAAACCATCTCCCAAAAAAACAACTAATCAAAAAACAGGTCCAGTGAAAGCAAGTTGTCTTTTTACCATATTCCCATCCCAGCAGTTCAATATCACATTCCCATTTAATACCTTGAACAGCTGTTAGAAGTTTCAGCCCCCCACACTCCCACAAGAGCATCCCTATTCTTAACCTCTGATGCACTCACATATTTTCATGGTCAGAAAAATACAAAAATACTCTGCCTCCCTTCTACTTTCTACTGTTCTCAGTACTTGTCACAGTCACATTTAGCATTCACATGTCAGCTGAATGTGCTTAAATACAATGACAGAGGTGATCAGATCATTGCTAACAGCAGCACCTGAACAGCAAAAACAACAGGTGAAGGAGATGTTACGAACAGGTTATGATGAGACTAGCTAGAGCACAGAACAAACTCCAGTAACTGCAGCTTGGCTTTCCAAGGGGCTTTAAGAGCTGAAAGCAGCAGGCTAGGGTTTGCTCCATTTGAAGCATATGCTAATAAAATGAGAGCTCATCTGATTTTACTTATTTATCTGAAAAGGAAGTTCAGCTTCCACCTCTGGAAATTTGGATTCTGTTTTTAAGGCAACTTTAAGAATGGTCAGCCCATGTAGCAACTAGCCTGAGAGATGCCACATGAACAGCAGAGCCTACACCTCAGAGGATCTGAAACACACCAATGATGCTCCAGCACCAGCCCAGCCAAAATGTACTGCTATTTCCAAAAGTTCTCTTTGTAGTATGAGGGGACCGACAGCTTATGTAAAACAGCCTATGGATTAAAGCCTTGGTGAACAGAGCTACAAGACAATTCCCAGGGAATTAGTCAAAACAGTTGATGCTTCCGTATGTGTAAAGCAGCCTTTCCTTTTTGAGGGCTGCGATGTACTGAGCTGGGCATTATCTATCCCATTAATCGGTCTCATAAAAACCATCAAAAACCTAACACTGTCAAGAGGCAAAGCTGCTCTATCTGCTGGCCTGCAGAGAAATGAGAACCATTGGTAGTTCACTGGCAAGAAGTCCTGTGGTGCATTACAAACAGCAAGGGGCTATCCCTGCTATGGAATGTGTGCAAACATTTGGGGATGGAATCACTGCTGTGGAGTGGGGGCACGGTGCAAATATTTTGAGGTGGGGAGATTCTTGAACAACATTTTAAGAGTATTTCCCACAGAAGAGAGAACTAGAGCTGTGTGCCCAAAAAGTAGTACAGCACGTTAAGGAAAGGGTAAGAAAAAAATGGAAAAAACCCAAGTCTCCACGGCATGGCCAGAAGATAAAACCAGTATCTACTAGACAGACTAGCAATTCAAAGCAGGCAGATTAGTCCAGCAGCTAACAGGTGTAGTTTTTAGACTGTCACAGTCCCAACAAACAGAATGAGTTAAGGAGATGAAGCCAACTATTCTGTGTGACTGGGCAGTGGAAAGAATCCAATGCTTCTGGAGGAGCAACACATACCTACTGTGGACTCAGTGGTCAAAACTGGTTCTCTATCTTTGACATCTAGAAAAGGGAGGACTGTATCTCATCTACCAATTTAATCAAACCCAGAAAGTGCTCTTGGGACATTCTTTAGAACACAACCAGAAGAGCTCTAGAGATCTGGAGTCCTTTTGCATCACCTACCCAGATAAAAATCAAACTAGAGGATGCTCAGTGCTCTAAAGAAATCTTCCATTTTACCAGGGAATTTTCTTCATTACATATAACTTTCCATTGACAACAGGAACACCTATAACTAAAATAACCAACTACTCTCTTAAACAACACAAAGACACAGGATATGAATCCATTAATATAATTAATTTACAATTATGATTATTTTTTAGTCTAATCAAATGATTGTCCTGGTTCTAATGCGTGTCACCTTTCAAACATGCAACATGGGAGAAATAGTCAAATTAAAGAATGAAAATAAAGATCACTATATGTTAATGAATTATGCATGAAAATGAAAAACAGAGTATCTGTGTGACAGGGTTTTTTTGCTGCCATCCCATGTTTAAAATATCAAACTGCTTAGGAAAACTGCTGTCACTCTTCAAAATGAGCTGAAATGTTTTAACTTAACAGATCCAGAATAGAAAATTTAAAAACACCACTACAGCTTTAGTTGTTCCCCAATACTTTCACGGGACAGTTTGTCACCTTACATGGATGGGAGGATTTTCAACTACAAAAACTTTCAAACTACAGTAAACTGTTCACACTCTATGAACTTAAAACAGCTGAAAAAAACATTCAGCCTTGAATCAACTCTTCATAATAAAATAAAGGAATGAATTATTAGGGCTAGGCAAAGAAAACAAACAATAAATGTTTTCTGTATTTCCACATTCTAAAATATTTTAAAAATATTTTAATGAGGGGAGGAGTCCCACTCTCTCCCAATTTAAATATCTACCACTGTCTGTGATGAAGAAATTTGAAGTGAACCAACTTTGTGTGCACTTCTTTAATGCCACTGCTACTAAAGTAAGGTAGCACTATACCCCTGTGAACCACAACAAGGCCCCTAAAGTCAACTGGCCTTCACACAGAGGCAGAGGTCTGCATGTGCATTTCCAGTTGTACAGGCAGGGACAAGAAAGTCATCAAAACTTCCACTTAAAAGTAACAGACCAAGTAACTCATCTAAACCAACTTATTTCAATATCTGAGAAATATGTTTAACATATATAAATAAAACTGCTAATCCCTTTAAAAGGATAATTGGTATTGTTATACCAATTATCTGTAATTAGGAACATGTCAATGTATCCCTTAACCAACCTGGATTTTTTAAAAATTCATTTAACAGAATTACTAAAATACTTAAGGAAATGTAATTTCCTTTATGAATAATTCAGGCAGATTTTTAAAAGTACGAACAAAAGAAATGCTTTTATTGTAACAGTCATACATTTTAAAAAACGCAGCAAGAAAATTTCAACTGTCAGGATAATCTGTAATGACCACAAAGCTGAAAAGGCCAAAAGTATTTGATGCAACAACTTAGGGACATGGAAAGCAAATGATGAGAGGTGATAATTATTGTTATTAGACATGGATAACATATAGCACATACTGTACAACAAAAAGTATTCAATTAGGCACAATTTGATAATATGAACAGAAGTTGGAGAATACAGCCTTTGATAAATGAAATATCATGGAGTTGACAAAATGAGAACTTACAGTCTAGTCAAAGCAGACAGCAATTTTCATAAACTTTTGACCAAAACTGGTCAGCACAGTTAGAAGTAACAGGAAAAGGAATGAGATGGTTGACCTTTTGTGGCTAGTATAAAAAAAGCTACAATTTTAAACTGAACAGCTACATCCATTTGTCATAAAGAAAGGAAAGCACTCTCAACATTTTTAGATCTTTTGCAGTACAGTTTTAAAAAAAACGGATGGTGCAAGGTTGTGTCATAATAAACTGCTTCGGAATTAAAAAAGAAGGCAGGGGACGCCACACAGATAAAAATTAACAAACACAGAATCTTACTGTTTCACACTTCCATCAGCAGTTATCTAGATACCATGAATGGAAAGGAAACATTGCTAAAAATGATCTCACAATCAGAAGCATGTGGCTGTAACAGAAAGATGAGGGTACAGTGTTCTCATTCACTCCTAGCGGAAAGAGTCAAGTCACTCGATAACGTATCAGCACCCAGCTTTAAAAACCAGCTACTGATCTTCAAGGGAAAAAAAAGTTCTCATATACTTAAGCAAGTGTCACTTTTACATCCATGACCACAGGATCAAGCAAACAGCCCTCCTATTTTCTTTTTACAACAACTTTGTAAAAGATGAATTTCAGTTACAGGAGAGACTAACAAGTTAAACGTCGCACACACTTCATTCTGTGGTAACACAGAAATTAACCTCCTGAACAGTACAAAAACCATAACCAGATACTCAGTCCTGAACACTGCTCAACACAGATCACGTAATATACTCCTTACTTCTATTTCTGCAGACTCCACACGATTTTCAACAATCTCAATGCACTGTCTCTTCACTGGCGGTTCCTCACTTATTACAGTTTCTTCAGCAATGTCTGTTGCTGGAACTGTTAACACTGAAAAGGTATTTGTACATGTAAATACATTTACTTTGAACAATATTTGCACTATATAAAGCTATTATTTAAGTAATTTTATTAACACGAAAAAATGCAGATACTTTTGCTTGTGAAAACACATCTGTATAATAAAGTGCACGATAAGCTCAGTGAAAATCTACTAAAAACTTTAGTTGCTTGTATGCTACTAAAGAACTTTAAAATTCCTCCTTATTGAGGCCTACAGTAATTAGCTCTGGAATATCACTGCCATTTTTCACAGAGTAAACAGACATGGCAGAGGAATGCAGCAGAATCACCAGTCTGTCAACTCTAACTTCTGTAGCAGACCATTTATATAATGTTTCTTGAATAAATACTAAATACAAATCTTGCTTTTCTTTTGATTAAGACACCTTAAGTAATCTAAAAATCCAGTAATTATTAGCCACAAATAAGAAAAGCAGAGTTCTCAGTAAAGTCATACCCTAATTCCTCAGGCAGCCATCTGACAAATAAACATGACTGTCACCTCAGTTGCTATCTACAGCCACTCACTCATAATGATAACAAGGTGTACTAGCTCAGGCAGACTATGAACCAAATAATTTGCCTCCTGTGTACAACTCTTCAAGAAGTCCTCACGAAGAAACCAGAGAAGGAATCATTCTTATCTAAATAGTGCCAGAGGATCTTTAAAAGAAACCACCCAAAGCATATACATCACAAAATAGGATTTATCACACTAGCAGCTCCTACAAAGTACATATGGGCCAAAAAAAGAGTTGTGTCACTCTGGCTTCACTGGTTCTGTCAGTGCTGCTCTAAAACTTCAGGCATGTAAGACCTGACATTTGTCAGGTCAGTGTCCTGACACTCCATGGGACTTGCACAGATTGCTTCATGCATCAGATTTCAAAATGGAAGCCTCACCTCCCCGCAGTACTTCCAGCAATGCAACAGTGTAAGAATTAGAAGGAGGTTTTTGTTTTACTCCATCTTCTAGTTTTTGTAAAGAGTTTGCAAAAATCAAACTTACTGAAGGCAAAGCAGGTAGTTATCACTTTTCTCTTAAATGTCCCATGTCTCCTCCATAGTTTAGTAATTTTTCAATTCTCTCTCCTAAAGGAGAGGCTCAGCTGATGTGTTAACCCACTGAACTGCAGCAGCTTGTGTCTGAGCCTTCTCTACTATAAGAATTCACAGATGTACACAAAATGGTCCGAGCTATTTGCACCTAAAAGGTCATTATCATTACTGTAGCTAAAACAGTTCCTCAAGCTGGAATCATACAAGTGTGCACTCACCTTGCTGCCCATCTGGCATGGTCACAATGATGGGTTGCCCTATCCCACTGGTTGGAATGGAATGAAGGTTACCCAGCTGAATGCCATCCGTAACTATGGTAATAACCTGCTGACCTCCAGAACTGACCACTTGCTGAATGGCCCCATCCACAGATTCTGCAGTCACAACTTCTTCTGTGGCCACAACTAGCAACAGATTAGTAAAGGAATTAAGTCAATTTATAAAAGAAGCTTTTATGATTTCAAATGCATTCTGAGAAAACATTTATTCCATGGCTTTCATAACTCGACCCCCCCGATGAATACTTTACTATGTATTATATTTTAAATAGAGTCTTTCATCAGGCCAACATAAAGCACTTACATTTTGACATATACATGCAACACCATCCTTGCTCAATACAATAATATTGATATACCCCACTCAAAATTGATGCTTTGGGATCAGTGTTAACAGGTCAGCAAGAACAAGAGCTGCTTTTAAGAACACAGAGAACTTCTGCATTGTACACAAGCTACTAAGGACTAAGTTACACTAATAGCAGAATAAAAAAACATTATATACTACATTGTAAAATGTAGTATATAATGTATAAATACAGTAAAACATTGTAATACTACCTTGAAGCTACTTCTCAACCAATGCCTTGCCACTGTACATCAAGACCCAGCTTAGATTTCTCTACTTAATATAATGGTCTTCAAGATGGTAACAGACGAAAGGACCCCTAGAGAATCTTAAGTTTTATCTGTACTCCCTGAGTACTTCAAACACAACTTTATTTTTTATACAAAGTATGAAACAAGACTAAAAGAAAAGTTCTGCAGAGCTGACATTTTTACACCTTCAAAGAAGAAAGATAAAGCTCAAGAAGTAAACCAATCCTTCTATGCATATAATTTTATAGGTAAAAGTGAAAAAATCCAGCTCAACTATTTCTAATTCATTATTCAGTAATGAGTATAAAGCAGCTAACTCTCACAGTTCTGTATCACTTCTACAAATCAAGGTAGGACAAGGAAAACCTGCATTCAGAACTAGAGCACATACCCCAGCTTGCACAGTATGCTGCAAATGGGGCATTGTCCTACCATCCTTCCTTTCTTAAAACAATATCCTGAGACAAAGAGCAAGATCACTGGTAGCACAATCCAGGAAATTCAAGAACACTAGCTTTGTATTTTATTTTCAATTTGTCAGGGTAAAAGCAAAGCCTTTGATTTAAATAACAGACATTAGAGTGTTCTCTATCTACACAGATGAAATTAAAAACCTATAGACTGTGTTGTGATGTTCAAGATGACAGAAGGTAGATAAAACTCTGAAGCTTTCATCTTTTAAGTTAATTACAATATAATATATACAAAAAAACCCCACTCTGTAGTTGAAATAATGACTGCAGACATTGTTTTCTGAAGATCTTTATGTTTAGAGATTACGGTCCTGTAACACTGCTTAAATATTCAGAGTGTTTATTCAGGAAATCAAAACAGCAACTCCCACATGAATAAGTGGTGCTGTATTGAACTTGATCTGGCTTCCAAACACAGGCTCAGCAGTAAGAAAGACCACTGCCACAAAAAAGTGCCTATACTATGTGCCGTGGCAAACATCTCTGATCTTTCAGTGTCGAACTCAGTGTTGGGTTTTAGTTCTGGAAGGAAGCATTGCTAGAACTTCTTCAAACCTTGAAAGAAAAGGGAAAACTTTGTCTGAAAAGAAGCTATTCTATATAAAAAGAAAAAATAGCCCCATAAATATGGTCATTATTCCTTCCTTGCCCTCCTTCCATATCTATACCTACAGAATCATTATTTACTGCACTACTTTATGTGCTGAAGGAAACTTGAAGTTATGTACTTAAATTTTTTAAATTAGTTTAAATTACTTAGCTTTCTAACCTGGTGTTTCTGAAGAATTAGACAGTGGAGCTGATGCTTCTGCTAAAGCTGCCAACGTAGCTAATACTGATGTTGATGAATTTCCAAACTGTACAGCAGACACTCCTGTTTCATCTAGAAGGATGAAAAAAAATTAGCTGATAAATTTAAAACCAGCAAAGTCCCTTTTTCTATTTTTATTGCACTGAAACTTCTGGCACTCCATTCTCAGCAGCATTCTGCTGAACCAAAGTGCTATTCTGAAGTTAAGTTTGTTAAGCAGATGGAACTTCTGATAATTTGTCTGTGAAAATTGTTGTTTTAGGTATGTACATATTTACAGCACAGAAAAAACACTGATCAGGAATATGGTAACTATTCTTACCACTGTTTTTCCTCACACCTTTTCACAAATGGTGAATATCAGTGAAAGTATAAAATCCCAGTAGCTATCCTTTAGACATCTAAATACCTGTTCTATTGGACATAATTGCAGAAGATACCAGACCTGTTAGGTTCACCACCCCTCCAGGTCCAATGATGAACTGCGGTGTGGCTGCGTGTATCGTCACAGTGTCCGGACTCTCGGGATTCGTATTGATTTGGTTCTGCATTGCAATCTGGGACACAAAGGTAACAACATCATTCCCACTGCAGGCATAAAGGAGTTGTTGACCTTGTGTAAGAGCTAGAATTCTTGCACGCTGCACGCAAACAAGAAGGCTCTCCCTCATCATGCTCATGCAATACACATACATCATGTCCTATCTCCAAGTACATAAGAAACTTTTTTTTTGGTTGAAATCTAAATATAGAAAGTCTATTGGAGCGAAAGAGTTTAAGAACACACCACTACTTCTCCCTACCAGTTATTGTAAACAATGAGGACAAGGCCCTTTTTACAGATATGCAAGCTCACTTATCTAAAAGAGAAGTCTGAAGAACCAAGATTGCTGGGGCAGACACATCATGAAGAGCTACTCTGACAGCTTTGCAATTGCCATGAAATGGACGTGGAATTCTTCTTGTCTTTCTATGAATTATTACTCACTTCTGTTTACTACACCCTTTCTGCAACCAGAAGGAAGCTAAAGGAACACACCAGAAGTTCAGACATTTAAAGACATAAGGAGGCTACAGATTTATACAGTGGCATAATGGTATTTTTCATTTGCTTCGCATTCTTTTCTCTGTAAGATTTATCACTTAATTTGCCTTTAACAACACTTCTGAACAGTGAGCACACATTTCCATGGAACTATCTATTATAATCAATTCTCCAACAATTCAATCTTAGCTTTTCTAATTCTGGAAAAATTGGCACCTCTTCTCTCCTGTCTGAACTCCAACTAGAAAATTAATATCCATATATGAAGTTAACTGAATACTAAGGGATAGTCAAAATATAGAGTCAGAGAAGAGTTATTTTTTTAAACCTCAATTGTAAAGAGTCCACCTACCTCTGTGTATTACCTCACTCAAACTTAAGAAAATAAAGAATACTTATCCTTGACTTTGTAGGTGGTGAAAATGTTCTTGGACCAAGTAATGTTTACTAACATTAATCTCATTTCATGTAATGAACTAGACTGGAGTGTGGCATTATCAATATATGGTGTCACAGCTCCTGCAGTAAAAGCTTAGTTTATGACATGTAATCAAGTACTTTGCTGTAAGTTCCCTTAACAAGAGGAATTAAAAGTTACCTGTAATATTTCTGCAATGTCTTCATTTCCATTGTCTACTGCAATATCTAATGCCGTTTTGCAAAATTTACTCTGAGCATGAACATCTGCTCCATACTTTATCAAGAGTTCTACAACTTCTTGGTGGTGGTGTTCAGTAGCCCAGTGAAGTGCAGTCATTTTGAGCATGTCCTTTGCATTGACATCAGCACCATGCTAAAACAACATCATTGCATAAATTATGTCATTAGAGATATCTGAATTAAATGCTAGTCAGAATGAAACCCTAAATTGTTTTTCTCCATGAGGAATGCCCTGTTATCTTACATTTACATATTTATTAAAAGTAGTCAAATCTATCTACCAAATACATTATTTACCTCAAAAGGACTACAGATTCCCTAAAGCACATTTTACTTCTGAAATCTATTACTAAACACAAGATCAAATTAGGGAGTATTCTTATTTTGAAACAGCAGTAAATAATTCACCTGAAATCGTGATTATTTTAATGTAAAATAAATTACAGTTCAATTGGAAAACAAAGCTCCCAATGCACACAGTTTAACTATTTATGTAATCCCAATGTTGGTTTCATGACTAAAAGCAAATTGCAAATATCTGATCATAAATCACTGCAATAACCCCACTTCAGACTTGTTTCAGCAGTTTGTACCTTAAGTAAGACTTCTACTATGCTGGCATGGCCTTCTGATGCTGCCATGTGTAATGGAGTTCTGTCCACTTTGGTTCTGGCATCCCGACTCACACCTGCTCGCAGCAACACTTCTGTGGTGGAGTAATGTCCATACTGTGCTGCTAGATGAAGTGGAGATGTTCCCAACTGTTAATGGAACACAAAACATGCACATCTAACAGATGTCAGCACAACTCATTTCTTCTTACTCTGAAGCTACCAAACCCAGGTGTCAAGCCACCACTTCAAAACCATTTTCCCTTGCAGTCTCAAGGAGAGAAGCTGTTGGGGCTTTTACAGAATATGAACGGGGGAGGGAAGTTTGTTGTTGCTTTCTTTTTACTCTGTTTTTTCTTCTTTTTGACATATAACATTTCAAGGGGCCTAAACCCATTTTTAGTGTTGGTCAACAGGGACTTATGAAAGTCAATTAAGTCCAACCTCCTGCTCAAAAACAGAGTTAATTTGGAAGTTAGGTCACTAAGCAGATTAAGGCTCTTAAGAGCTTGTAAATGCCCTAGGAATTTTGGGTATCTGACCTCTCTCTACAACCTATTCAAAAATCAGCACCTCCAAAAGACAACTCAGTACCCTTGTATCAGGGAACTCTCAGCTGCACATATTAGGTAGTTAGGACTGCTTTCATAATTCAGACCTCTTACTATACTAAATGCATAATAACAACTAGGAGGATGACTGCTGCTTTTTCCCATTAACCATTCCAAAGTTCATCTTGAAAGACACCAGAATGAGCTCATTCACAGTCTGTTACTAAAATCAGTAGGAGGTCATATGAAGAAACAGACAAGTTTAATTTTTAATTAGACATTAGACGATGTGAATGCAGAATTCCAAGAAGAACTGTAATATAAATGCTAAATTGTAAGAATAGTATTTCTTTCTTCAGGTGAGAAAAGTAAGATGATTTACTTTCTCCACTGCAAAAGTTTTCATTACCCAGTCTGTGGTAAAAGGTGCTCCATTTGCCATCAAAATGCGAACTTCATCATCTTGACCTGCTCGTGCAGCTTCTAAAAGTTTCTTTCCCAAATCTACTAGTGACATCTAGTGAAGAACATAAAAGAATATAAAGACAAAATAATAATATTAACACTATTTTAAATACATGCATGTTGCCTTTCTTTTTTTTTTTTAATATTATTTCTGAACTACTTTGAAAAGTTCAGAAATTGGAGTTGGCATTTTAGCCATGAGAACAAGCTTTATTGATTGCAATAAGCAGTTTGATTTTAGAATTAATTTTGCCAGCCAAACAGAACTGATACTGGTGTGAAGATTTCAGTATTACAATGCTTTAACCACTGTAGCTGTAAAGTTAAACAAAACTTAAACTGAACTGCATGAACATTTCTTATAGCAGAAGGTGGTTTCAAAGCTCTCACCTGATACTGCAACCTTCTGCAGCTTTGTCCAGCTTTCAAATGGTACTACATCATGGCTGCTATGTCATGCACCCAAAGGCACTGCACCCACTTATCCAAAAAGCCTACATGTATTTAGAAGGTGCCACAATGTAAATGCACCGAGACAGGTATGAAACACATCTTTCTGACATCTTGTCCATCTCTATTTTTGTTCACTCTAAAATATAATTTCTGTACCCCCAGATGCAAATTGACACAATAAGTGTGTTATTGTACTACATACAACAGATACATGAAATAAAACCTTTGCCTGAAAACAAGTATTACTACCTGCTTTAACTGTCTACAGTTACTAAAAACTTGTGAAGTGCAAAGTTTTGAGACACGACTGAGATACTAGCTGAAAAACCTTCACATCATGATTGGATAACGTCCCTTTTACACCAAGGTTCCATATAATACTTGCAATAATACATGTACACGAATTGCACCTGTTTCTGCTGCATCAAAGATTTGCTAGAAACACAACTTCTTAAACTCACCCCATTTCATACTTGCTATTAAATCTGTTGGGTGAAAAAATTTAGAACTAAACCATAACTTATGCTACTAACCAAAAAATACTACTACTAACATTTTAGTATATCTATAGCTATGTTTTCCACTACCAGGATGCTAAAAACGGATTTGATTTCATCAGTTTAGTTTCCAGTCACAAACAAATTACTAATAACAGAAGTTGTGAGGCCATGCAGCCAATGTCCTGCACAAAGTGAAGAGCATCATCAGTCCAGGAAAGAAATCCCATTAAATATACAAATCTATCACAAAAACAGTATCTTTAGAAATTTCTCTGTACCTGGCCCAACTGGCACATTGCTCAATAAACTGAAAGCTGTTGACTTTGGAAGAAACTAGAAAGGAGACCAAAATACTGCAAATGCAGTACTGAACACATTTCAGTAGGGCTGTGAACTAGAGCAGATTACCTCTGTCTACAGAACTGACTGCAGGCAGCAGTAGTCCTAGCACCAAAATACTCCATTTATGTCCATCCTTCTGGTACATGTGAACACATTGATTTGTCTCCAGCCAGAAAAAGGAAGAGAAGCAGGAAGGTGGCAGGACAGGACAAATACTGACAATGGAAGGAAAGGAAGGAAAAAAGGAACACAGTCAGATGAAGAGGAAGAGACAACTGCTGTCTCTCTCCCATAAAGAAAAAGAGCAAAAGAGAAAATCTAGGAAAGATCCTAAGAAATGGAATAAGAGAAAATCTGTCATACGTGTTAAAGAGAGACACTAGAATTAATAAATAACACCAAACATAAGGCAAGAGATGGCACTTGGCAAGTGCAGCAGTGAAATGAAGGAATAGAGCACTCCCTTTAAATGTTTTTTTTTTTTCCCCCCAGTGGGGATTGCAAGTGAAGGAGGAAAAGTAGGCTTGCAGACAGACATCCTTTTTCTGGTCTAATACCACCACATCAAGGCCCTCAAAAGCAAAAGCAAGCTGGAACTTAATTCAAAATACTGAGATTACCACTAGCTCAGAAAGACAACTATCCATTTTCCTTAATTTATTTTTCGTTTAAACAGCAGTAGAGCAAAGGAACTAATAAAATCTCATTTTGGAATTGCAGAATAATTAAGGCTAAAGGGGACCTCTCAAGGTCACCTAGTTCAATATCCCAGTCAGAGCTGGCCCAGGGCTCAGTCCTGTTGAGTTTTGAATGTCTCTCTATGGATGAACATCCTACCACTTCTTCAGCCTCATTCCAGTGTCCAACCACCCTCATGCAAGAGCTGTCTTCAGTGTATATTCATCTTCCTCCACCAACCAAAAAGACACTCAGGATAACAAGTTATACTAGATGTCTGTTAAACTGAAACAGGTGAATTAGCCTGTACATTTAACAGCCTGTTCAGAACCCACTGCCCACATCTATACACTACTGAAATGAACTGCAAAGTTGTTATGAAAACCCCATGCAGCAAAAGTCAAGCCACCCCCACGAAAACATCAATTATGATGGCCTGCAAAAACCAGTCTCACTCCCAGGAGATGCTAGGGACAAACTTCAGACCAACACCTTTTCAGAGCCTCCCTGAACTCCCCGAATTACTGTGGAGCACAGTCAATGAAAGCACACCAGTTCTCTTCTCAATGCAAAACTAAACAGCTTTATACGACACTTGATCAAAAATGTTCTAATCAAGGAAAAAAAAAACTTGCATTACTGCATATTCCTTACATTAACCAACACTCTCTGGGTTGATATAAAGTGTTTGTATTTTAAACAAGCATGAAACATCACACAGGTTGGTATACGCCTCACAATGCAGAATTTTAACTTCAGTTAAAAGAGAAATGAATTAAGTTTCAGCTCTCATGGGATACTTGGAAGCATGCTTGGGCCATCTAGTGGAAAAAAGAAAAAAAACCCACAAAATTCCACTGTTCAATTAAAATCACAAAAATCCAACTATACGTCACTAATGCACTAACAGCAGCAAAGGAAGAGGCATTTCCAACAAAACTCACGCACATTTAGTCACTTTTAACCAATGAATACTAGCACTCACTAAATTTCTAAAGAGTAGTCAACCCAAAGCTGATTTTCACTTGGCAGCCCATTCCAAGGACTGGTAAGGTAAAACCCCCCAGTGACAACACACCCAACTTCCCCTGTACTCATCTGGGACATAGTGAGAAGGGTCTGCAGAGTCACAACCTCCCGTCCCACAAAACCTTTCCAGCTGCTCTCCCAAGACTGCTCAGTAACACTACAATAGTGCAGTGATACTATCACAAGCAAGATACAATAATACATTTAAAATTGAAATGAGACTGCTATTTCAAAGATCACTCTTCTGCTACTCCACAGTGTTAAAATCAACTCTGCTGAACAGTGTTAGAGGGTTCTCTTCACTGTGTCATTTCCATCAAGCTCTGCTAGCATGACAACTGTGTAACACTTTGCATAAGGACTTTTTTGGAGAATAAAAACATCACTGGCTCTGAAATAAAGACTTGAGACTGCTGGAGTTATTCTTATGGCAATGTGATAATGTTTTCAGACTTCTAAGAGCTCCTACACAAATGTGTGAAGAGAGGGTTTTGTCTACAACTGAATAAATAGAGAAGAGCTTCTGCTGGGTGTAGACTTCTCTGGTTTAATCACCTCCTGAACTTCCACATTATTGCAATGTATTCTGCACAATAGCATTAGCCAGATGCCACAATTAACTAGTAATTACAAATAACATCAAATTATTATTGCTATTTTACTTATGTTCAAAAGAAAATCATACTACTTTTTCGTATTCATCTTAGATTTAGGTTTTTATACACTCTAAAACTCTGAAGATCACACTCTTAGCAGAAGGGTGTAGAACAGCACTCGACAGGAGTTTAGGTGGAACTGTGTGTGAAACAGGCTCTGTGGGAAGCACATGGAGCTAAAAACCCAGCAACTTGGGATGCCTGGCTACCACACCACAGTCTACAGGCAACAGAGCAGCAGAGACTGCAGTCCAAATTAAAATCAAGTTTGGCTTAAAATGTTCCACCATGTCTCAGACTGGTGTCCTGCCCCCAGGAACCCAGACCTGCTCCTCTTCTATCACTGCAGTGCTGAGCATCAGCTGGTCAAGATCAACAGGCACAAAACAGCTGTTGCAGAACATCTGGCAGCGTGGAGATCTCCCAGCCCAGCATTTGTCCCAAGGTGCACTCCTGAAAGGGACATCCCTACTCTGGAGGAGCACGGACTGCAGCAGTGCAGCTTATCGAAGGTACCCGAATCAATACACGCCGCATCTCTGATAAGGACTGGCAATCACAAAGTTCCATTAAAGGCTCATTAAACACTTCTCCCTGCTCAAGTGACAGATGGAAGAATTGTACTTAGAAGATGGCTGGAGACCCATCATCTCTCACATCCATTACATCTGGAAAAAGAATGCCCTTTCAGAATGTCTTTTTCTTTCCCCTACTTAAGGAAAAAACAACTTAACCTGCTTCACCAGACCTGACCTTCAAAAATGTTACCACCCTACTGATTTCAACATTGCACAGCATTACCAGAAATTCAGAATAGCCATTTCTAGCTAACTTTATGTGCCTGTCCATACCAAGGTCAATAATATTTTGAAGTACAGCATAGAGTAGTTAGCATCTCATGAACACTTTGGAGTAATTTTAACGTATCAATTTTAACATATCAATTTTATCAAACGTATCAAATTTTAACATATCAATTACCAGTGATTGTAGCAACTTACATGGATAAACTCAAAAAAGTTCCTGTCTCGTTTCCTACACGAATCAAACATCTTTTGACAATGATTTCACAAACAACACTTCAAATCTTAATATAAATACCATAGGCTTAGACTATCCACGTTTCTGATAGTGAAAATTACACTAGCATGTTAATTGCAGTCAGCCCCAATTCCAATGCTTTCCACTTTCCTCTGACTGTTGTATTTGTAATTAAATCCTCTCTAGTTTGCTTGAACAGCAACATGACCTTCATGTCAGACATGCATCAGATGAAAAATACCTGATCTGAGAAAAGCAAATATTGTCGAATAGCTGAGTGGCAAAGACAGCCAGGCCTGTTATTAATGCAGGTCTGTCCTGCTATTAGGCTCACACATTAACTTAAATAAGCACCAATCAACAATGAACTCAAGTAAGAGAGACTGTAGAAAAGTCTTTTTTTACAAAGGAGAGCACAGATTTGGCCATGATCATGTAACATCTAAAGAGTGTTATTATGCAACAAGGGTGAACCATTGGCACCAAGATTTGGACTGGCACTGTCAACAAGCTACACAGTTTTCACAAACAGATTCAGCATCAGATACCAAAAAGGTTAATTTGCACCAGCTGTGATTGACATGAAGAATCCAAGGGCTTGTGATGTAGCCTTTGAACTGTACCACAGCATAAGGAGACTGCCTCAGGTTGATTAAGCTTGAAAATACCAACAAATAAAAATCATCCACCTCCTACCTACAACATCAGTTTTAACAGGAGGAATCTCCCTCAACAGTTTGTCTGGCACATAAGCCTAAAAAAAAATCCGACTAGAAAACAAAGTGTTTTCAGCAAAGAAAGTAGGTCATGAACAACAGTCTCTATTTAGTGTATGCTTATCTGCCACACATACTCTTATCCTTATTCACATGGCACAGTTATGTTCTCTTACAAATATTTGTATGCATACAAAACTCAGCTAACTGCATAGTCTTACTAATATTTCAGAAGTAACGAGTAACTTAAAATAGGCTGAAGAACTACAGAGTATGCATTCACAACTCTGAGCACATTTAACTCTACTATGAAGCATTCGCCGTTAAATCAAAGCCACCTTAGTATGCAGGTTAAAGGAAAATACACAAGTGCCTTAAGAACTACCACAGACGACTTCCTACAGGGGATTTCACCGACGTGCCACCAGTGTCCCACCAACGGAAACTACTTTGACTATTTGGGGAAAACAGAAAATAAACGACAATCCGCACTAACATATCGTATCCCACATTTATGCTCTCATCATAAGCTTTATTAAGAGTCCAAAGCAAGAGTTACAGACTGCGGGTGAGGGGCACTGCGGAGGGGAAACCCCTCCCTTCCCGCCCGAGCCGCCTCTCCCCAGGGCACCTTTGGCGCCAA